>JARHVA010000300.1:1512500-1620000 GCA_037957365.1 Torreya grandis
CTATTTGTAGCTACTTTATAGAGTGTTTTAAATTTGGCCCTATTTACTAACTATCCAGTAAAGGTTATCACATATGTGACCCTCATATCTCTGAAAATTTCTAAGGCCTCATTCTTATGGCTTGAAAAATATTCCATCAAAACCTTCATTTGTGTGTGGCAGTTAAGGGCACCATCTCTTTTTGTAATTACATAAATTAAGGCCCATGTAACATCTTGTACAAACATTAGATTTAGGTGATTGAATGTGCTATTTCTTACACACTAAACTAGGAAGGTAAGACTTTGTTCAAATTCTTTTAACTGGTTCTAGAGTTTAAGCACCTTCACCCTCTCAGGCTGACTTTCACTCGTAAAGTTACAAATATTATTCAAAATGTTATACAACCTTGTGGCTGCACTTTAAACACTATCTATAATTTCCTAAGGGGCATAGATGATCTGTCTCTAAAATAATTGTTGTTTTCTTCCTCCTTACTCTTATATATCTTCATAGCCTTCCTGACTATATCTAAAATATAGAGAAAATCCTCTATGTATTTTATAAGGTCATTTAGATTCTTTTTGACCTTTTTTCCAAGGGAAATAAGTTTTCTCTTTGTTCAAACTCTATTTCTTCCCTTGTACTTGTGTTCACCACTTTCATCTTTCTCACCCTTTAAATTTTGCCACTTTCTTTATCAAATCGAGTAGAGACTGTGGGCATCTTGGTGAGGACTAAGTTTTATCTATCATATTTTCATAATTATAGCTCTTTGACCCATTAGGGAATGATAATTTATCCTTCTTCCTTAGGTTGGATTGGGTCTTCAGTGGTAGGGGTGGAGTGATCATTGGAGGTGGAGGTATTGCTAGAGGTGTTAATGAAGCACTTATTTGAATAGGGAATTGGAAGGGTGGCTAAATAATTCTTTTCCAACCTAATGTTTCCCTCTTAGGGATGACTTCAGCTACAAATACTTAGTTAGACCTAAAGTTTTTAAAAATATCATTGTGGTTGACTATACAAGTACAAATTGTGGCAATTCTAGTTCCAATTGAGATAAATATTTTGGGGCAATTGGTGGCCCTTGTGGATAGAAAATAGAATTGAAACCAAAATTTCAAAATAGACTAATCAATTGAATTAGAAGATAGTGGTCTTGGAATGGTAGGCGTAAAATTTGTAACTTGAGTATTTACAAAAATAATGGAAGAAGCAAGGAAGAAACTACCTTATTGATATTTTGTCTTTCTTATTCAGTGAGGATCTGTTGATCTAGTGCCCTAGCTAGAGTTTCTTCTTCTTATAAGCTTTTTAGGCTCATTATTTTAGCCTGTTCTAACTCTACTTCCTCTTCTATTTCATCTTGGGACCTTTTATCACTTAAAATTTACTCAGGGTTCTTATATTTTTATGCATTTCCTTCCTCCTTATCCATAAGATAATCCACTAGTGATATTATATGTCCATACTCCTCTTCCTCTACTTCCTCATCAAGGAATCCACTTGGAGTTACAAGACCTAATGATGGTATTTCCTCTAGTTGATTGACTTTAAAGGAAGCAGGGAGAACTCTAGATTTATTTTGGTAGGTAAATGTGGGGAGAATAGGAGGTGAGGGGGTACATGAAATTATCAGAGGAACCGCAATAGTAGGGAATACCATTATAGATAGTGGTGAAGGAATGGGAAGTGTAACAATAGTGGTAGAGGGAAGAATAGATGAAAAAGGGACTAATATAGCAGGGGGGATTTGAGGAGAAGTCTCCTCACTAGTGTTGATAGATGGAGATGAGGAGTAGATGGAAGAGATGATAAGTAACCTGGGAAAAACTCTAGTAAACTTACATGTGTAATTGTTGTAAGTGGAGAGAGAGAGAGAGAGAGAGAGAGAGAGAGAGAGAGAGAGAGAGAGAGAGAGAGAGAGAGAGAGAGAGAGAGAGAGAATGTGCTCTTTTGTCTATTATGATGAGATGTAATCCTCTCAAATTTCATGGCTATACCCATGATAGTAGTAATTGAATGGGATGAGGGAAGATGAATATTAGGAAAACCCCTAAGAATCTCCTTCCTAATCTAGAGCTTTTCCTCTCTTTGATAACTAGACTCTTCTTCTAATAGATTGGTCTCTCCTTCTATAGGAGAGGGAGGTTGGTCCTATTTTGCTAGATCATGTGGCTATGTTGGAGTACATTGATGACTCTAAGATTATTCTGCCTACATTACCATTTCATTTTCCTACTCTTTGTTAATATCCAAGTCATATTTAATGGCCAGTGTAAAAATCATTGACATCTATTTGTCCCTCCTGTGGGTCCAAACTTTAGAATCATTTGATGCATTCAAAAATATATCATCATGTTCATACTCCTGGTGACCATATCTAAGGGTCACCCCTTTCTTGTCTTTGAGGAGTTTAAGATAGTTTCTAATTTTCCCCTAGGGATCCCATTTTATGAATTTGGCCACATTTAAATTGTAATAGGATCAGACCTTTCCCACTTGATTAAAATATGCCTCACTGCAAACTAGAGTTGCCCAATGCTTAGTAGAGAATTGTAGTAATAAGCCTAATGCTTAAGGCCAAGTTCCTCATCTACACTATCATATAACTAGTGGGTAATCTCTTATTTATCCACCTTGTCTAGAACATGGCATGGTGAAAATAGAGTGGGTGTCCTTGTTCCTTCAATTTTAATTATGGTACAATCCAAATAGTATCAATAATCCTCTATTACGACTATGCTTCTTCTCAAATTCTTAGATATTATGTACATCTGAGTGGCATGAATGGATTGATAGACTTGAGGATAAATTTACTTACAAATTATTTTAATCTCATTTATGAATCTATAAACAAATAAGAAAGAATAAAGCTCACATATTCTATTATTTGCATATTCTATAGATGGCTGCCATAGTTCTCCATGGACACTGTGGACTATTGCAAGGATTACATCTAATAGTTATGACATCATGTAAAAATTTCTATCAGCTAGCCTTTGTTCATGTTTGAATATTTGTGCCTTCAATCTAACACTGATAATCTTTCTTAAGGCAACAATTTTGTCAAAAGTATGTCCAACAATGGGACCCATTCGACCTGTACGCAAGCAATGTTAGCAAAGTTATACAATCTATTTAGAAAGGCCATGGTTATTTTAATACCAACCCTAAATTTGATTATAATGTTGGAGGAAATACTCCCTTGGGGTTCAATTTCTAGCACTTTACAAGACACTATTTCAATTTCCATTTTACAATATTGTGCTTGAACTATACATTAGTCGAGACTTGATTATAAACAACCTTAGACTCTCAAAGCCTAAGGTACCTATCAAATGATCATTTAGAAACATATGTAGTTGCATTTTCCCCATTTCTAATATGTATATAGTCCCAAAATCAAGTACCATTAAATAATAAATCATGAAATAGGTCGATACAGGGCATTACCTTTGGTTTTGAAGCCCCTTGATGGAGCCCCATGGTTTTGATTGGTAGCAAGTCATAAATGTACTATTTATCCTCATGGGATAGATGATCATGTAAATATTATGATGTTATTGAATCCACTGCATTCCAGGTGGATGAATAATATGGAAACTTGAAATCTAGGTCACTTTTATCAAATACAATGCTTGTGTATTCGGTGTTTCTAGAAATAGAATATGCAGAAGGAGCTTGGATGTATGGTGGTTTTTGGGAAGCCATATCAGAAATCTAGGACTATGTGTTTCCTTTGAAAACTATCTAAATTCTCATACAAATTCGTTAAAAGAACTAAGGCTTTTAGACACTTGAGAGCTGAGAATTGCAATGTTTGATTAATGGCAAAGTGACTTGTCTTTGCTTAGATTTTGCATATATTACCAAATCTTGCACCTTGAATGCATAATTCATGTGAGATCAATGTGAATAAAGGATTTTAATTTTATTCTCATTTGGATTTATATCTATCAGTCAGCTTTGGTAGGTTTTTATTTTCCAAAAGGAAACTTTCCATCCTCTCATGTGTGTCTAGTCATCCCTTTTGAGATAAGTGTCGGTCACTTTCTTGAATTTGACTTAGTTGTCAAATTTATATATGTATACTTTAGCCACACATATCTTTAATCTTGACACTTATCTATTTCTCATTCACCTAGGGTCTTCAGACTTATGATTTTTATTTATATGTTCTAGGGTTGCAAGTTAATGGAATTGAGCCACATGGATTACTCTTGAGGTTACAGGAACTTGGAGACTTGGGGCCACGACTATTTAAACTTTGAATTATTTATGTCTTCTAATAGGGCTTCAAGTACCATGATGTTGATGCATGGTGTAATCTTGAAGTTGTGAAGACTCAGAGGCTCAGGACCATGGGGTCATGGGGCCATGAACTTGATATTTCTCCTTGAAGTTCTAGGATAATGGAATCGTGCCAACTATCAAGACCATAGAGCTTGAAACCTCAGGGTAATTATGATGCAGGGCTACATGGCAATTAGACTTTGCTTTGATCTTTCAGGTTCATGGGATTTTGCCACATGACATAATCTCAAAACCCTAGGAACTCAGATGATTTAAAACTTTCTGTTAAGTGAAATTTATCCTAGTTAATGTGGTCTTTCCACATAGATAGCCTCCAATAACTCAATTTTCGATAATGTACAAATTTTTTCTAAACTATGGTGTATTTTGAGTAATGTGATAATGCCATCTGTCCTAGAAATTTCAAATACTTAGGATTTTTTTGTGAGGGCCGAAGCGCTTTGAGTAACATGACCCTACCACTTATTCCAATATTGGAGCTCAGAAAGTTTGGGAATGTAATGAATGTGGGGTATTGATGTAGATAGTTTGTAAGTCTTTACAAATAGTCCTGAGAATATATGAAAATTAATGAAACACTAGAATGTGACACATTAGCTCCGTTAGCCCATGAAAGGCATAAAGTCAATTTTAAAGAAACATTATGAAATTCCAATGTTTGAAATTAATCATAATTGATGCCCAAGATTTGATTTTAATAATTTGAAATTATTTAAATTTAAACATTAAGGAAAACCTTAGTCTTACGCTTATTAAATCCAATATCATGAATATCTATGGTCCCTATTTGAATTCATAAAAATGGGGTTGTGTGTGTTAGTGTACAACAAATGGTGATTCAGTAGGAAAATACTCTTGAGTATTTGAGAACACAAATTTTTTGTAACGTACCATAATAAAATTTCATCTCTAATAAGAAAAGAATGAGTAAACTAGTCCCTAGAAAAAAGACTCATCCTTCCTTATGCAACATAGTAACCCTTTTCATTCCTAGAATCTTATGTGTGTGATTTTGTGAGATTTATTTTCCTTTTGTTATAATAGTTTTAACAAAGTCCTAGATAAACACTGTAGGTTTTGTTTTGACTTCAAATTTTATAACTAAATAATAAAGGAAACCTACACATTGCTCTATTACCAACTAGGTATCCATAACCCTGATAAAGATACATCTAAATCTAATCTAAGACTTACTCTACTACCAACCATGAATCCATAGCCTCGGTAGAGATCACTTGAATCATGCATTTTTTAATAAGTTTACATAAAAAAATTTATAGAACAAAGATAGAAGAAATGTTTGGATTCACCATTGGCTAGGTGTTGGCATAAGAAAACTTATTTTAATCAATATGTCCCTACCAATGTGTATCCATATCAATGTTTATTATCTCTCATCCAAGTTTATAACATGCCATGGTCTAGTTGATATTTAGAAATTCAATCTTTCTAAAAATTATATGAGTGTATTAGATTAAATCTAAAAAAGTCTAACAAACTTTCTCATTCCAAATAGAACTTAATTCAATCACGACACATGCATTAATCCTAGAAAATCAAGAACTGCTAGAATTAATCCTTGTGAATACTAATTGTGTCTCCTTTCATATCATCCCTTTATTTTCAATGATTATTTTTTAATTCCATAAGAGTAAATCAATTGCTCCGTTTTGTAATTTTAACAAAACTAATCTAGAAATCATAATTATTAATCTACCTAAAGAAAATGTATAAAGTAAGAAATAGTAATCTAGAAAAATAAGAAAGATTAACCTAGAAAACAAGAAATTTATTATATAAAATAGGAAATTTATTCTAGAAAAAAGAAAATGTAACCCACTCCTATGTCTATCTTCACTTACAGTCATTCAGAAGCATCTCTAGTTGAAGCAACCATGAAATAATGTTTAAAAAGCTATATATTGACTATAAATATGAGGTCCTTACCCTTGAAATCCTTCAAGAAAAAGACATTGTTACGTATAATTTTAGATATTTGATATGGGTCAATCCATAAAAGAGTGAGATTATCATGTTTTCCCTTCTTATCATGTTCTTTATCCCATAAAAACACTAGGTCTGAAATCTTGAAAGCCTTAAATTTAGACCTTTTATCAAACTATCTTTTGACAATGTGTTGGTGTTTGCTAAAATTGTGCATTGCTTCACTATGTGCATCCTCCATCTTGACTATATCAAGTAGCCTGGACTAGATTTTGTTGTCTTCCCCCATGTACTCTTACATAAATTAGTATTTTAAGAGTGATGGGAAAAACTGGTTTTTATCCATAAACTAACAAAAAGGGTAAAGCCTTAAGGGCTTGCTTGTGTCTTGTTCTATCTAGTCATAATGCATACTTCAGTAATACATGTCATTCTCTTGGTTTCTCTTGTGCTAACTTCTTGATGGAATCTATCATATTTTTATTTCTAGATTTAGCCATTCCATTCCCTTATAGATAATAAATTTAGGAGAACTTAATGGTAATTTTGATGTTATAAGCCCATTCGATAAATTTAGTTAATTGGGAAACTGGATTATCATCACAATCTAAAGAAATTAGCGTGTCAAACTGGTCAGTATGTTATCTTATAGAAATTTGATAACATCTAATGCTCTACAATTCTTAGTGGCCATAACTTCTATCCATCTAGTGCAACAGTCAGTAGCTATTAGGATAGATTTATCGCTTACTAAAGAATTTAGGTCTATTACCCCAATGAAGTCAAGACCCCATTAAGCAAAAGGGCATCCTTCAATAACTGATTATAGAGGCATGGCAACATTAAATTCTTTTTTTATAAACACTTAACATTTATGGTAGGTCTTGACATGGTTTTTTGCATCTTTTAAAATTGTAGGCCAGTAGTAACCTATCTTCAAAAATTTATGGGTTGTTGCGTTGCCCAAGGGATGTCCACTGCCTATCTTTTGATGTAGATTATCCAATGCGTTTGCATTTTCCTCTTTTGAAACACACCTCAAGTAGATGTATGCATAGTTATTTTGGTAAATGACTCTTTTTTTTAATCATATAATGGGTTGATTTGAGCATAAGGGCTTGTCTTTGTTCTCTATTTAGCTCAAGGGGACATATACATGTGAGTAAATAGTTGATGATATGCACATACCATTCACCACCAACTACCTAAGTCTAGTTGATTTATTTAATATAAATACATGGATCAGTCTTAGTCATGAGATGGATGATTCTTTATCCTCACACCATCTTGGATGGTCTGATCTCAAGATCAAGTTCTTATAATTTTGCCATTCATTTACCTCTTCTTTCACCCAATTTATTTTAGCCGAGTGTGAGCTTGACAATTGTGTCAAAAATAATGGCATATGTCTTGTTCCTCATAATATAATGTCTAAAATTATTCACAACTTTAATCAATGCATATATTTATTTATCTATCATGGAATATTTCAACTATGCATCTTTTATATCAATTCTCATGAATGCAATTGGATGTTCATTATCATATACCTTTTGTGATAATAAAATAGTTATAGTGTGCTCAAAGACAAATGAATAAAAGTAGAAATATTTAGTGAAATATGCACTGATCAGAATTGGAGCTTGAGTAATTACAATTTTGATGTATTGAAAATCTTTCTTGGCTTTTATTGTCCACTCTATTTTACCATCTTTATTCAACATAGCATTCAATAACTTGACAATCTCGACAAATCCGAGAATGAATTTTCATAGAAATTATATCTTACCAAAGAAAGACTTCAACTCTTTCTTGTTGTTAAGAGGTGTTAGCTTTGAAATGGCCTAGATTCATTTTGAGTAAATGGAGATCCCATATTTAGTGATGATATGGCCTAACAGTTTTCCTTTAATGACTCCAAAGATGTTCTTCTTTGGAGTGAGTGATACACCATATCTTCTACACCTGTTAAACACTCTTTGTAGATGGCATGCATGATCAACTCTATCCTTTACAAACACTGTTAAGTAATCCATATAGATTATGAAACATTTGCCAATGAGTCCCTAAAAGGCAAAGTCCATAGCTGTTGGAAGGTTTCTCATGTATTTATTAGACCAAAAGACATCTTTTTATATGTAAAATTTCCCCACTTGGTGGTGAAGGGAGTCTTCATTCTATCTTTTGCTTCTACCAGCTCTTGATTATAGCCTAAGAATCCATCCAAAGACTTCATCTCATATCCACTAACCATTTAAATTACCTCATATAGATAAGGGAGTATATTTATCTTTTTATGATGCTTGGTTTAGATTTTTAAAGTCAACACAAAACCTAATCTCTTCATTCTTCTTCCTAACTGGCACTAGGTTGACTATCCCGGTAGAGTGTTTGATTGGAAATATAATCTTAATGTCTGATAGAGTTTGTACTTATGTCTAGATGAGAGATTATAAAATTGGATTTATTGACCCTTGTCTTTGTGTGAAGGGCTTATGATTTGGTTTCAATGGGATGGTATGTGTGATGACCCTAGGATCGAAGATCTTCATATGTTCAAGTGATCACATCTTTGTATTCTATTAGTAGACCTCTCAACTTTTGTTTCTCACTTTTATTGCAACTTAAGCCAATGTTTACATACTGGGGATGTTCGCCAGTGCCTAGATTATCCTTGACAATATTAGACTCAATCACTTTAAGCTATTTTTATTTTTGAGCTTGTGGATCCACGTCAAAAGCTCACTCTAGGGAGACCATTCCCATGGGGATGCAGTTTTATTTCAACTATAAGACACCATCTTCTCCAAGATCTTCTATGTTCATAGGTTCAACATCCTTTTCATCTATTATCTAAGATTCAAAGGCTCCAAAGTTGTTCATAAATTAGATAATTTGTTGATTGTCCTCAAATACCTAAAATTTATCCACATTATCCAGGACAAAGGATAAGGGACCATCTCCACATAGAATTTATATATTTTGCATTCTTGGAGTGGTGCTAGATTGTAGCCAAAGCTACTAGTGAATTTGTTGTCTGGTTTCCTTCCCTTAGGATGGCCTTGATGTTAAATTATTCAAAATATTCGATCAGATCCCATGCTTAGTGTTTGTACTTATTCAAGTGAGTTTACATTGATATTTATTTTTAATCTGGTTAACAATCAGCTCTAAATCAATAAAGATTTACAATTACTTCACGTTGTGCTTAGTGCAAACTACAGGCCGAGAATTAGAGCTTCATACTCAACTCAATTATTGGTACAAGGGCATTATAGTCTATAGGCAATTAGATATCACTTCCCATTTTGATAAATCAAACCTACACCAACACCTGAACCTTGATTTGATCTGGCTATGTTGAAATGGAGAGTTCAAAACTGACAAGGACCTTCGAATTATTGTTCATGAGGTTCTTACTTGGTAGTGAAAGTGTACACACTTGCATGTGAAGCTAAAAGTCAACATTTTTGTTCTAAGAATTGTACTCTATGATCATTTAATTCATCTTATGTTCTCAATCTACTTGAATCTAGTTGGCTAACCCCTTCCAAGGCATCCACATGTGTGAGAAATCCATGGCCATGTACCCATTTAGTGTCTTTGACCAATTGTGAATCAATAGTAAGCCGTAAGTTTCTAGAATGTCAATGACCATAATATCTATGTACTTTACATGTGGCTCTAATGCAAATTGAATGTGTACATTTTTCAATTATCGAACACATAGGATGAAAGACTTTTCTAGCTGTAAGACCACTTTTTTGGACTTATCTAGGGTCAAACCCAATTTATTTCATACATCTATAGGCATCACATTAGCTGAGGCACCTAAGTGAACCAAACAATTATGTACATTCTTTTCAAACATTCTGAGTGTTAATAGGAAATGTGATACTTTAGGTTTGTCCTTATAAATAACCATGTTTACATGTGTCACTTTTTATTTGATCTGCCAGTCAAAGCATTGATTAGAAATTCTTTGAGTTCAATATTCTAGGATAGCTCATGAAGATTGATAGTAGCCTTGATCTTCTTCATATCTTCAACAATATTGTATGCTCCTTTGCTCTGTGTATCTACACTCTACAATTGATTATTCCCTTTTGGAGGGGGAATATTGTTGTTGGCCTTATGATATGGAGGATTAGTAGCACTATTTTTTAGGGTCATAGAGGTAGTAGTAGGATGTTTGTTCCTTAGATTATAATTATTCCTCTAGAACTATTAAAAAGCATAGATCTCATCTATATTATCCTCTAGTTCATTCTCTTCCTCCATTGAGAATGAGAAGTCAAATGTCTAAAAGACCATGGTTGTGTTAGGAGGACTTAGAGCAGTAAAAAAAGATGGTTATAATTGATTTACAAAACCTTCCTGTCTATCCATCTCTTTTTGAAAGATCTCAAAGGTTGTATGGAACTCTATGAAATCTAGGTCACCATGTTGTTTTGTGTTATGTACTCATAACCAATTAGGAAGGGTTACTTCCAAGATGTTTATCTTTGGCATCTTATTAGGTGGCTACTACTTTGTATTAATTTTAGGTTTGTTAAAAGCCCTGTTATACCTTTAAA
Source organism: Torreya grandis (assembly GCA_037957365.1). Lineage (NCBI taxonomy): Eukaryota > Viridiplantae > Streptophyta > Pinopsida > Cupressales > Taxaceae > Torreya > Torreya grandis. Next base: position 1,523,321 of record JARHVA010000300.1, read on the forward strand.
ATGCAAAGCTCTGATTGGAATTTTGTCCCATGGTATTTCTCATTCACTTATGCATACTAAAAAATTCATTTTTTAGCTTTTGTACCATTCACTGGATGGCATCCAATTTTATTGTTTTAGAATCAATAGTAATATCCTATGTAGTAGTAGTATTAACTAGTATCAAAGATTGGTTTTGATTTTACTAGTTGTGTACAGACAAAGGATTGTTCAGGAAGCTAAGGCGTTGGTTAGGTGGAGAATGGGCTAAGGTAAATTAGGTGTACACTTGGTTCTGGTTCTAAGCTGCAATATTCTAATTAGCATTTAAAATTGGGTTGAGGGCTGAAAAACTAGTACCAATATGGAGTGGGCCAAATCTTATGGCTGGGGATTTAATTTTTTATCAATGTTAATAACTTCAACATAGGCTAGTGCCAATGAGGTAATGTTAGGTGCCCTAAGGATAAAGAAAATAGTCATAGGGTTCAGGGCATTTTTATACATTTCAAAGGTTAACGCCTTAGTGGGTTTATAGGTAGCTTCAATTTGGCTATACATTTTTTTAAATATTGCATTAAAAGCTCAAATTAGTTCATTTAATTCTCTCTTCATGTTTGCAAAGTGTTGGTATATGACACTTGGGTTGGTGACTTGTCCAAACTATGTTAGGAAAGTGTTTTAGCATTGATTCCAAGATGCAATCGAATCTTATGGGACATTGAGGAACTAATCATAGGTATCATCTTGCACTGTGAAGGGAAAGAGTCTGCATGCCATGTCCTTCTGGACTACATTCAATATGGATAAAGTAGTCTTGAAACCCTTTATGTGTTCTTCAAAAGTCCTACCTCTCAAAGGAGAGAAGGAAGGAAGATATTTCTTAGGGTTTCTTGGCAGATCGTGCACATCTCTATGGATGGACATAGTAGAACTGGTTATCCAAGCTTGGGCCATCAAGCATAGATGAATACAAAGTCATTTGTTTGGGGAATATGAGTGGGCCCGAAGTACTCTCAAGACACCTTTATCTAACCTAAATTTTCTATAGATTTTCAAAGTGGATATAACAAGTTAGTATCTGAGGTGGACCTTGTTAATATTTTGGGTATATCTAGTGCAAATCAAGTGATCTCTTTTAAGAAAATAAAAGGGGGCCCTTACTTCTAACTATAGATAAATTTTAATTTATGTGAGTTTATTCATATCAGGGAATATTACGAGCTAATCTCTAATATTTTAGGATCAGTGAAAATATTCACTCCAAAGCATGATTTATGGGATATTGAGTTTTATAAACAACCTATTGGTGGAATAATAATGAGTAAATTAGTTATTTATTTTGGATGGTTTGAATGTAATATGAATCTAGATCTACTTGAGATGGGGTGGATTGGTGATGGATCTAACCTAAGGTGGATAGGATCAAAAGAAACTAAAAATATAAGGAAACGTAGGGAAGGAAAGAAAGTATGTGGATCAAACAAGATGAAACCTTTGTAAGCTGGCTCTTGAACTAGGGGTTGGATAGGCAATCAAGAACCAATGTTTTTTGTAAGATATTATAAGTATACAAACAATCAAGCACAATTAAGAGTCTAAGGGAACAAGAATACATTGAAATTTAGCATATATAATCAAAGGTTATTGTGACTGTGAGATTGCAAATGCACCTATACAAGAGGAGATTATGATTATCACACAAAAGCATTCAAATTAGTAATAGAAAAATATGAATAAAAATATTAAAATAATACTTGTACACAACCAAAAGACTAAGATATTAGTTTGATGGAACTCCTTGCAAGATTCACAAGTGTAGAGAAAGACAAGATTTGCATATCAAGACCAATTGCAAAACAATCCATAAAATTTATTATTAATCTTAATAGCCAAAATTCTCCTCCCTTTGGAATTGAGAGGATACAAAAATGTATAGGCTTGGAGAGGAGGTGCCTCATCCTCCAAGTGAAGTCTAAATTAACATCTCCAAAAATAGAATTGTGTAAAAATCACATAGAATATGCATGTACAAATATGTATACATAAATAGGATTCCTTGACCAATATATATATATATATATATATATATATATATATATATATATATATATATATATATATATATATATATATATATATATATATATATATTCCAAATAAATTTAGAACTATCAGTCCCAACTTAATTTAAACATATAGATATATATACATACTTAAGGTGGTGTTGATGTGGCACCGTTAGAAGAGGAAAATAATTGAATGACATTTGTTGAAACAAAAGTAGCCATTGTAAACCCTTGAGGGATAAAAAATGGCTCTGTTGGAGTATTCATTATTTCATATCCAAAAAAATGAGGACCCTGAGATGACATGATAACACTTGTAGTTGATGGTGTGCTTGGTACTAACCCTAACATTCCATTTATGGCTATGAGTTTTTCAAATAATGTGTGTGTTGTGTTAAACTCTTTATTAATAATCTCCAATTTGAGGAAGGCAAGCTTAAATACTTTCATAACCTTAGCCATCAACCTTATATGCTCTGCTTCTGAGTTTTTAAATTACACTCCAAGGGATTCAACCTTAGTTAATCTATCTTTGACAAAATTAATCAGTTAAGAAATGTCATCATTCATTTTATATATAATTCCCTCAACTTCTTTCTTAAATCTATTTGTTGTTGCTTTACTTGGAGTGATTCAAAATTGGGCCTGTTTACTAACTATCTAGTAAGGTTATCATAATTATGACCCTCATATCTCTCAGAATTTCTAAGGCCTCATTCTCATGACTTACAAAATATTATATCAAAACCTTCATCTATGTATGTCAGTTAAGGGCACCATCCCTTTTTGTAGTTACATAACTTAAGGCCCATTCAACATCTTGGGAAGACATCAAGTTCAGGTGATTGAATGCACTACTTCTTGCACACTGAACTAGGGAGGTAAGCCTATTTTCAAATTCTTTTAACTGGTACCCAATTTTAAAAACCTTCACCCTCTTAAACTGAATTTCAACTCTAAAGTCTTGAATATTATTTAAAATGTTATATAGTCTTGTGGCTACACTCTGAACACTATCTATAATTTTATGAAGGGCATAGATGATTTGTCTTTGTAGTAGCTATTGATGTGATTCTTCCTTATTCCTATACATATCCATCACAGCCTTCCTGACTATATCTATAAAAGAGTAAAAATACTTTGTGTATTCTATAGGATCATTTGAAATTTTTTGGCCTTTTTTTCCAAGGGAAATAAGTTATCTTTGTTCAAACTCTATATCCTCCATTGTACTTGTATTCACCACTTTCCTCTTTATTCCTTTGAATTTTGTCACTTGTTTATCAAATTGAGTAGAGATTGTGGGAAGATCAATGAGGCCCAAGTTTTATCTATCATCATTTTAGCATTGTAGCTATTTAACCCATTAGGGAGTAATAAGTTCCCCTTCTTCCTTAGGTTGGCTTAGGTCTTCAAAGGTAGCAGGTGGAGTGATCATTGGAGGGGGAGTTATTATTGGAGGTGTGAATGAAACACTTATTTGAATAGGGAATTATAAGGGTGGCTAAATAATTCTTCACCAACCTAATGTTTTCCTGTAAGGGGTGACTTCAACCACATACTTATTCAAGCCTGGAGTTTTTACTATTGTCATTATGGTTGAACAGACAAGTGCAAATTGTGGCAATTGTAGTTCCAATTGAGCTAAAGATTTCAGGGGGACTGGTGGCCCTTGTGGATAAAAAATAGAAACAAAAACCAATTTTTCAAAATTTGGATCCATTATTTGTGCTAATGTTGAAAGAATAGAAGAATCAATTGAACTAGAAGATAGTGGTATTGGAATGGCAGGAGATAAATTTATAGATCAAGTATCTAAAAAAGTAATGGAAGAAGCAAGAGAAGAAACTAACTTATTGATATTTTGTCTTTATTCTTCAAAGAGACTCTACTGGTCTAGTGCCCCAATTAGAGTTTCTTCTTCTTGCAAGCTTTCCAGGCTCATTACTTTGGCACATTCTAACTCTTCCTCCTCTTCTATTTCATCTTGGGCCCTTTTATCACTTAACCTTTGCTTAAGTCCCTTCATTATTTTTGCATTATCTTCCTCCTCATATGTAGGATAATCCACTAGTGATATTACATGTCCATGTTCTTCTTCCTCTACTTACTCATCAAGGGATCCATGTAGATTTGTAAGATTTAATGATTATCTTTCCTCCAGTTGTTGGACTTTGAAGGAGGTAGGGAGGACTCTCAATATCCCTTTGGTAGGTGACTATTAGGGGAATAGGAGGTGAGGGGGTAGATGAAACCAATGGAGGAACCATAGTGGTAGGGACTACCACTGTAGGTGGTGGTTAAGGAATGGGAAGTGGAAGAATAGTGTTAGAGGGAAGAATGGATGAAGAGGGGATTGATATAACATGGAGAATTTGAGATGTCTCCACAATGGTAGTGATGGATAGAGATGGACCTTATTGAGGTGATTGAGGGGAAGAAGGAGTAGATGGAAGAGATGATAATAAACCTTGCAAAAAAATTAGGAGACTTATGTAATTATTGTAAGTGGAGAGAGAGGTGCCAAAGAGAATATGCTCATTTGTCTATCTTGAGGAAGTGCAGTCCTCTAAACTATAGTGGTTTTGCCCATGATAGTAGTAGATGAATGGGTAGAGGGTAGATGAGGACCTTAAAGACCCCTAGGAATCTCCTTAATTTGGAGGTTTTCCTCCATTTGACCGCTAGACACTCCCTCTAATATTTTTGTCTCTCCTTTTGTAGGAGGAGGCTAGTCCTGTCATGCTAGCTCCTATGGCTATGTTGGAGTCCATTTATGACTCCATGCTTATTTTTCCTACCTTACCATTTCATGTGTATGTTCTTTGGTAATCTTTGGGTCATATTGAATGACTCGAGAAATAATCATTGACATCTATCTATCCCTTATATGGGTCCAAACTTCAGAATCATTTGATGCATTTTGAAAGATAACATCATGTTCATATTCTTGGTGACCATATCTAATGGTCACCTCATTTTTCTCTTTGAGGATTTGAAGGTAGTTTTTAATTTTTCACTATGGGTCCCATTATTTGAATTAGATCACCTTTAAATTGTAATGGGATCAAACCTTTCCTAACTAATTGAAGTGTGCCCTCACTACAAACTAGAGATACATGATGTATAGTGGGGTTTTATAGTAATAACTCTGATGCTTAAGGCCAATCTCCTCATCTACAGTTTTGTATAACTGGTGGGTAGTATGTTTTTTATCCATCTTATCTGGAATGTGGTGTGGTAAAAATAGAGGGGGTGCCTTTGTTCTTTCAATTCTGACTATGGTACAATCTAGATAGTACCATAAATCCCTCATTTTAGCTATACTTCTCAAATTCTTGGATATTCTAGGCATCTGAGTGTCATGAATGGCTTTGTAGATTTGAGGATAAATTTCATCACAAACTCTTTTAATCTCATTCCTAAATCTATAGACAAACACGAAAGAATAGTACTCACAAATTTTATCATCCACATATTCTATAGACAACTATCATAGTTCTCTATGGACCTTGTGGACTATCCCAAAGATTACATCCAATATATATGACACCACATAAAAAAATCATCATCTAGCCTTTGTTCATGTCTGAACATTTATACCTTCAATCTAACACTGATAATCTATCCTATGGCAATAATTTTTTCAAAAGATAGGGCAATGTCTAACAATGGGACCCATTTGACTTGCACATAAATAATGCTATCAAATCCATACAATATGTTCATAAGGGCCATGGATATTCTAATACCAAGCCTGAATTTGATTATACTGATGGAGGAAATGCCTCCCTTGGGGTTCAACCTTTGGCCCTTTACTAGCCACTATTTCAATTTCCATTCTACAATGTTGTGCTTGATTCATACATTAGCTGAGGCTTGATTATAGGCAACCTCGGGCCATATAAGCCTAAGGTACCTCTCAAATGCTCATCTAGAAACACATGTAATTGTATTTTTTCCTTTCTAAGATGTAGATAATCCCTAGAGTAAGTAATATTTAAGAACAAATCATAAAGTAGGCTAATACAAGGCATTACTTCTAGTTTCACAACCACTTGATGGAGCCCCATAGTTTTGATTGATAGCAAGTCATCAATGTACTACTTATCCTCCTAAGATAAATTATCTTGTGAAGAGTATGATGTGGAGCACTCTTAGGGCTATGAGAACTTGAAGACTCAAGGCCACAACTATTTGAACTTTAAACTATGTATGTCCTCCAAAAGGGATCTAGGTACCATGATGTTGATGGATGGCATGATCTCAAAGTTGTGGAGACTCAGAGACTTGGGACCATGGGGCCACAAGGCCATTAACTTGATATTTCCCCTCGAAGCTCCAAGTGAATGGAATTGTGCCAACTATCAAGACCTCAGATCTTGGAACCTCAGGGTAATTAGACTGTGGGGCTAAGGGGACATTAGGGTTTTCTTTGACCTTTTGGTTCATGAGATTCACCACATGGCTTAATATTAGAGCCTTGGAAACTCATATGACTTAATCTCAGAGCCTTGGGAAATTTGTCTTGGTTATTATGGTCTTACCACATAGACATCTTGCAATAACTCAACTGTTGATAAGGTACAATTTTTTTCTAAACTAAAGTGCATTCTGAGTAATGTGATAGTGCCATCTATCTCAAAAAAATGAAATACTTAGGATTTTTTGTGAGCACTGAAGAGCTCCAGGTAATGTGACCCTTCCACTTGCCCCAATCTTCGAGCTCAGAAAGTTTTTGAAACATAATGAAGGTGGGGCCTAGAGTTAGATAGTTTGTAATTCTTTGCAAATAGTCCTACAAACATATGAAAATCAAAGAAACACTAGGATGCGACACATTAACTCCATTAGTCCATAAAAATCATAAAGTCCATTTTAAAGAAACATTTTGAAAGTCTAAGGTTTAAAATGAATCATAATTGATGCCCAAGCTTTGATTTTCATAATTTGAAATTATATAAATTTAGACATCAAGGAAAATCGTAGTCTTATGCATATTAAAACCAATACCATGGATATCTAAGGCTTATATGACCTTGAATAAAGATATTCAAACAATAGTGGGCCCCTATTTGAATTCAGAAAATGGGGTGTGTGTGTTAGGGCACAACAATTTCCTTGGATTCATACTATGTAATCATTATTTATTTATTATTATTAGTTTTATTATTTGATCTTGTCATACTTATTTCATAGGTACCCCTTTAAGCTTATATTTATATTTTGAAATATTATGGGTATTGATAGATTGATACTTATGAATTGCATTTTAATTGGTGTATCTTTAATTTTAATATCACCACAATCAATAAGATCTTGATTTTGGTTCTTCAAAGTGAGGCATTGATTTTATGAATGATGTTTAACTTTATGCTACTCACAATAAAGTTCATGTGTCTTGATAGATGGAAAATTAATCATGTTAGAGTCAAGCGAATTATTCAAGTTTGCACGTGGACTAGCAACTTATTTGGTAAATAGCTTGCATTCATTATGATAATGCACATGGTTTGTTCATGGTTGTTCTATATTATGTACTGTTTTATTAGGATCATTCTTTTAAATCCCCTAGTCATTGATATTTTAATTATTTTGGATAATAGAACAATGTGAGTCACATGTCTCGTATACAAGTACATGTGATTGTAAAATATATTTTTTCAAACGTCATGACCTTGTGACAAAGATCTTTTAAATATGAATAAACATTAAAAAACATATTATATTTGAGAGGGGGAAACAAAATTTTACCAAAGATGTTTTATTTTTCTAGATCCAATTGTTGATATAGTAATCAATGAATACTACCCTTAAAACTAAGAATATAATCATGAATGTTCTCATGTTGACCTTTTTTAAGATATGGGATATGATTATTTACCTTGTTGAAGATATGGGATAAGCTTAAATGTAGCACATGGGCACTTAGTAATGAACTATGATAAGAAAGTGCCTTCCAACATAATGAAATAATGCATAGATCCAACTATTCCAAAGCATAACCACTCTAACTTATTATAAAAATCTTAAGCAATAATATATGATGATAAACATAGGATCCAAGAGAAGTATATAATTTTTTAAGGTGTACATAAGGATATCCATATCCATGAAATAAAGAAAGCTCAGTCATTACAAAATAATTTAGAAAATGTGATCTTATAATCTTATGAGCTATGGGGTTGGATAATATGACATGAGAATTATCCCTAACATTACACATGTGGTGTCCAAGACTCTTTCATTTTAATTCACCTGTTTCACCGTTCATAATAACTTGTCATTATAATTCACCTATTTCACCTTCATAGTGACTATTTCATAAGTCTAGTTTGTTGTAGTATGGATTACATCATTTAAGGGAAGAGGTTGCACTAAAAGGTAGGGCATTTCCCATTGACATGGGATATTTTAGACCGAAAAGGATATTATATCCATTCATGACCCCTCTTGGATGCAAAAAAATAATTTCCACCATCTTTGTAGTGTAGATAAATATATGCACTTATATTAGGGTCACTTTCTATTGGTACAAATTTTCCTGATATGTTTTTCTCATTTCACCAAAATTTTATTTGATGATAAAGATGATTTTGACCTCTTGTCAAGGGATATATGAACCTTATTAGGTTTAGTTAATGGAGTGGAAATTTAATTTATTAAGAAACACATGAAGAGACATACAATCATTATCAAGCACATTTAGAATCACAAAAGGAAAAGGAGATAAATTTCTAAAAATAATAGAAACATTATTTACAACACAAGTTGGATTGCTATTAGCTATTTATTTCAATATGTCCATAGTATTAGCAATACAATAAGGATTTTTTACAACATATATTTTAATAATTTCAATAAGGTCATTGTTATATTATGCATGTATTAAATTTTTAAAAGCATAATCAACCTCAATTTCATTTTCATTTTGAGAGACATTAGCATCATTATCATTATAATTATAGGAATTCAAATAAGAAGTAAGAAGAGAATAATTTTCAACATTTGCATTCAAAGAAAGATTAGAAAGACAATCATTTTAATTCATAATTTGCTCTACACAATACTCAACATTGTATTACATACATTTAGGTTTAAAACCAAAGTACTCTAGGCTAATTTTATTGAGACTAACATGTCTTTCCTTAGTAATTTATTTTGGAATATTAATATTTGGCATTCCATAATCATAAGGGCTCATATAAGGATAACCATTATCCAAGACACTCATATTATTTGCATTTTTATTTGGTTTGATAGGGTTGAAATTTTGTTGTCCTAAATTTTTATCTATATCATCCTCACTATAATAATAATAGTAATAATAATATATCATCATTTAAATCACAATTATTTACTTCTACATTATAATTTAAAGACATGCCACTTGTAGAAGTATTTACAACATCTTGAAACAATACATCCAAAGGGTGATAAATCAAAAGTATGTCAAGGTTTAAAAGATATGGACAACACACTAGGGCTAATGATGGAGAAATAAATAAACATAATCCTAGAAAAATCGGATCTATAACCACAATAAGAGCTAACCCTATAAGGGAATCTAGCATGCATGGAAATTTAAATAACACATAAACAAATTAGAACCTTAATAAGATGGAACAACCATGTAAGAATATATGAATCTTTAGGTAAAATTAGATTTAATATGAAATATAGACACAATCTAACCCTAAGAGGTGCAAGGGTATGAAACCCTAAGGTTGGATGGTTGAAAGGACTGGGTTTACTAAAATATTTTGATGAAAAGATGCATAAAGGATATTACACTTAGTAAAAGCACACTAATCCATCAAAATGTGCATAAAGGGAAGATGTGAGATAAATACATTAAATAAATATCTTCTCCATTGTTCAGGGGGTATAAAATGAAAGTACACAAAGTGATTGATAATTGATAAAGGGGTTTATAGGCACATACCTAATTTTTTACTCACCTGAACTCTGACAGAAGCTTAAAATGTTAAGAAAGTCTAGATATAGTGTAGAAGAAAATCCAAAAATAAGACAACGATCTAACAAAGTGACCATAAATGGACTATCTCAATAGTGATCGACCAATATCAGAATTTTTTGATAGTGATAGTATGTACCAAAATTGGTAGTCTTCTTTCAAAGGTGGATTTGTTGATTAGATCACTCTAAAACTCTTTGATCCCTTTATTTATGTTTTCTAAAAAAAACCTCTCCTAAATCATAAAATTGGCATGCAAAACTTCTAGAATGTATTCTTATTTTCCCAAGCCCTAATCCATGTTAAGAAGACCTAGAAAGGATTTTAAAAAATTGGTCTTATTTATAGAGGCCTACCTCAGTCAACCCATTACTTTATGACAAGTTGACAATCAACATTAATACGTTCCAAAAATAAGATTCATGTATATGATAGTTTCCAACCCTTATCCCTAGAATATGAGATGCAAATACAAATAAGGTGATTTTTATACGATCTTTCCCTAATCACTATATTGGTACAAGGATGCAAAAATAACTCTTCATGGAGTAAAATGAAATAATTAAATGTGATATCTATATGTCTACCTTCTAATTATAAGATTGATTGATTTGTATCATGTATTTTTATTTTATGCCTTAGGGTACCTTTATATATATAGACTCCTCAAATGTAAAATACCAACCTCTTGAAAAACAAGCAAACATAGAGATAAGATATTAAAAATGATTAAAAGAGGATAAGAAATGATAACTTAGATCCAATGGACAATGGGGCCCAAAAATTACACTAATCAGTATCAAAATTATTCCAATACTAGAAAATGACAACAATTAAGAAGCACAAGGATCTCAAGGCTCATAAAGCATAAAGGGGAGAGAAAATTAGAAGAATTAGATCATCACATGGCCACACATAGAATAATAAAGAGGTAAAAATGCAATAGAAAGTGCCAATAATATCTTAATTTGAACCAATGATCCATATGCGCAAAAAATAGATAATGATTTTGCAATTACAAGGCATGACATAAGAAGTAATAATGCAACATTATCATTGATGCATGTAGCAAGTCATGGTCACCTCATGTAGAGGGATATGTACAACCTCACTTAAATTCTACACCTCATTAATTATAATCTATTATTATCTTCGTGTTTTACACTCCCACACATTTTACTCCTTGTTACTTTGTATTTCAATGTTGTCTAGTTTAGGCTCATATCATAGTTCACGAGTAATTGTAGGCCCTTTCGGTCAAACTGTCTACATATCTACTTTAATGTTGATGGTAAAGGTGAAGACATAATGCATCATATATTTGGAGAAGATGGGTGTGACAATATCCTGAGTGTCAAATGAATTGTAGGCATCATTTGAGGTTAAGTTCTTTGGAAGATGGAAGTTGTGACTCCCACCTCCTACATTTATCAACTCATTGTCAAAAATGTATTTCATCTTTTGGATTTTATACATGTGGAAGAAATAAAATAAATTTGGTTAGTATTTAATTAGGACATTTCACCCTCCATTAAGAACTAGGACAAGCCCACCTTTTCTTGGGAAGGCCTTGCAAAGGAGCTCCTAGACTGCTATTTACCACAACATGAGGTCTCTGTTCATCAAGCGGTTGGAAAGAACAATTCACTGGATAATAAATTTAATGTTATGGAACATCGAGTATGTGTATACTAAAATCACCTTAGAAATTTCAAAGTCTACTTGTAATTTTCTCTTCCTAGTTATTCGTCTTCTCTAGAATTTCTTAGTGCTCTTAATAGCTTATGTTTTCTTTTAGCTCCTTGATATTTATATATATGGATCTTCATGTAGTTTAAATACAAGGGTGAGGGCCCCAATATAATCCCTCCTTTTAATTATAAATAAGACCTATGTTGACTAAGAATTTTTTTAACAAGAAAAACTATTATATTATAACATATATAATCGAAATTGTGTCTCAAGTGAATTGTTCACAGTATGCCTAGAGAACATTACATAGATATCAAGGAAACTATACAAACCCATCCAAAAAAAAATCAAACTTTAGATTTGGGGCTTTAAAACTACTCAATCAATTATTTAAAACCTTGCTTTGATCATGAGAAACATATACCTCTTCTCGTTTCCCTAACTAGATGGATAGATATTAATACAAGAAGGAAAAAGTTTGTGTTTCAAGGCCTTTTTACACAACTTGATCAGGTTCCTAAACGATGTATAATATTAAAAAAAATCTAATAAATGTAGTAACTCATCAACCAAATAAACCAATGTAATGCAATGTAACATGAAATTTAGTGCTAAAATGAATGCTCTAGTGATTGCTTGATTTCTCTAAATTCTTATAAATGCTCAAAAGATTCATGTGAACACTAAATGTTAGATTTATTTTTATTTCCTTTCAATTGATAGGTAATTTTATATCTAAATTTGTTAGAGTGATTGTGTATTATAGATGGATTTAATTCAAAATAAGTTTCTATTAACATGCAATATGACATATAGATGTTCCTTACATAACGAAAACAATGAGAGCATCCTAATTGAATGGGACCACACAAAACACCTGAAATGCAAAGTGCACAATTTTAGAAATACCACCATAAGACCATGAAATGTGTACCTTTATACAAAATGATAATCAAGGAATTGCCATGAAGAGATAATGCCACATTATGGCTTTGAAACCATGAATGTATTTAAAGGAAATATAAACTTCCACTCATAATAAAAGTACTATGTGGCTATTGCAACTACTAGTGTTCCCTTTTTATAGTAACAACCATCTACATGTTTTATTAAAAGGGACTCAAGTTCCTAAAAAGTTATGCCAATTCTATTAAATATTGGCATAAGAAAAAATTAACCAAATAATACAAATACAATAATTCAGACTTACATGTGTGCTTGATAGGAAAGAAGAAATATAAATAGGTACTTTGAGATCGTAAAAAGATGGGTAAAGAGAGATGTGGTCTTGAATATGACTTGGGTTCTAAAAGTGATTGAGATTATAGAAAATAGACTCTATAAAAATGAAAAATACCTTTAGGAAAAAAATGATTTTTTTTAATTAATGATAAGTTTTCGAGTAGGTTCAAAAGTGGCAATGACTAGTTTTAGGTCTAAATGTGACAATCTAGACATAAAGTGGTGAGGAAACTACAAAAAAAAGTATTCATCCTTGAGGACCAAATTGTTTTGGGGTCCTTCATTGTAAATAGAAGTCCAAAATTATGTCTTCGTTGTTAGGAATATAGAAGACAAAGAAATATTAATGAATTAAAGATGAAAATAAAATACAAAAAACACAACACAATAGAGACACAGATTTAACATGGTTCACCCAATATGGGCTACATCCATATAGAAATAGCCAGTCCTTATTATCTAGTCTAACAAATGAAGGAAAAAACTTACAATACATCCACTAAAATATCTTCTTCACTCACACATAATATGTCACCATGATTACAATGCCCTCATATCAAAAGAGGGTTACATATTAGGGTAAACGGTCCAGATTTACTACAAAATTACAACCTCCCTAGACCCCCATGGTGACCCTAGTAGTTGGGGGGGGAGGGGATGGGGTGTCAAGGGGTGAGGGGTGCGGAGGGCGATGTTCCCGTCCCCGCCTCCTCCCCCACCCCCCCCCCCCCCCGCTCCCTGCACACCCCCTGTCAAGAACTGGGCATTATAATAAGATCAAGCTCCACCATTCAATATTCGCTAAGTAAAATTGATGTGCACAATCATCTAAATATCTTATCCTTTGATGTAACCTTGATTTAGCCTCAACGCCTTGTAATACATCCAATACAAAGGAACATGTGCAAAGTAAATTAGCATGAGCCACATGGGGGTTACAACTATATATTAGTATTGAATCAGGGCTCAATGTAGTTCATATGCATTGGAGTGACCCAACCCATATGAGATAAGATTCCACCCTTTCTCCCCAAGATGATAAATATTGTTATATGCTCCTTAATCCTTTTTTTTTGGTACAAATATAAAACCACAAGAATTTAATAATTAAAGAGTGGAATATATATAAGTTCCTTGATAAATGTACAATATATAGACTCAATGTGTGGCACAATAACTTGAATGCTTAGTGATAAATGGATTAGGGTACATGCATATATATACGATAATTTAAAATAAAATTAGGACGCATTCACACATAGACAAACCATGGAAATGAGTGAAAGGTAATAATCAAAGCATGAGAGATCAACACACATTGGCCCAATGGACCCACAAGGCACATGCCCATTTTTAGATTGACTTTGAAATGGTTTAGATCACTTTCAGGATGATTACAAAAATTATCAACTTATAAAATATAAGAAATGAGAAATAAGACCATTCCAAGAACCCATGAATCTGAAGCATTCACAACAAAAATATCACAAAAGGATACAAAGATGAAATGCAAATGCAAGGAAAATCAAATGATATTCAAAATAAAATATGCAAGTATAATGGAGAGACCTTGCATAAGTAGGCAAGGCAAAACAAGAAACAAGCCTAACTAACTAATGTAGGATAAATCCACACAAAGTGCAAAACTAAGAAAAGACAAAAAAAATATCTAGAACCTAGTAAGCATGAGTAGATACTCTAACACCCCCCCCCCCAAGTGAAGATAGGGGATAACAATAGCCAAAAAAATAAAGTGGCATATCCACATTATGAGTCCCAACAACAAGGCCTGATTAGGTACCCATATACAATATATATCCATGAAATGAAGAATAAAGATGTCCTCACGAACACCTCCCAAGGACAGCTTATAAAACCCCAAATATGACATGTAACTCAATGAAATGAGGTGATGCAAAAGGCTTCGTGAAGATGTTGACAGCCTATTGCTAAGTTAGAATGTACTCCAAGCAAAGAATTTCATCTTGAATGTGTTGATGAATGAAGTGCATGTGTATCTCATTTTGCTTGGTCCGCTGGTACTCAACTAGGTTGTAGGATATGTGGATCACACTCTGATTGCCACACCAAAGTATAGTGCATGAATCCTATGTGAAGCCAAACTCTGTCAATAATTGATGGATCCAAAGAACCTGCTGACTTGTTGTAACTCTTGCTCTATACTTAGCCTTTGTAGATAAAAGTGAAATACCCTATTGCTTCTTACATGCCCAAACAACTAGAGAAGAACCAAGAAAAAAGATGTATCCATAAGTGAAACACCTGTCATCAAGAGAACTTGTCCAATCTAAATCAATGTACCCAACCAACTGGGTAGAACATCTAGTGTAGTGTAATCTAAAATGAGTAGTGCCTCGTAGATATCATAAAATCCTCTTGGCATCATATCAATGATTGTCATGAGGAGCATGTGCAAATCTAGATGCAAGCCCAATTACAAATGAAATGTTGGGACAAATATGAGTTAAATATATAAGACTCCCAACCATCTACCTATACAATGTAGGATCATAAAGAGTAGTGTAGGTAGAATTGAGAGTGACCCTAAATTGAAAAGGAGAGGGACTTGGCTTGCAATCGGCCATGCCAAAACATTGAAGAAATCAAGGGTGTACTTTTGCTGACTCAAACGAATCCTTGAATATGATTGAGAAATATACAAACCAAGAAAGAAGTGTAAAATATCAAGATCTATCATATCAAACCATGCTAAAAGTTCCTATTGAATAGCTTGAATCTGAGAAAAGGAGTTGCCTATGAAAAACAAATCATCAACATACAATATCATTATAAAAAATTCCTCTCCAACATGATGGATGTATACTATGGGATTGGAATGGCAAGGAACAAAGTCAGTAAATAGAAGAAAGGAATCCATAATCTCATACCAATCCTGACAGGCCTATTTGAGACCATAAAGAGACCTCCTAAGTCAATAAACAAGATAAGAATCATGAACAAACCCAGGGTATTTCATATAGATTTATTCTTGAAAATCCCCATGTAAGAAAGCACTCTTAACATCCCTCTGGTACACTAGCCAACCCTTTTATGCAACAAGAGAAAGTACAAGGTGGAAGAAAATCCATCTTGGAAATTGGTGCAAAAGTCTTAGAGTAATCAATACCTTCAACTTGAGAAAAACCATTTGTAACAAGACGTGCTTTATACTTATCAATGGACCCATTAGTTTCATACTTGGGGTGTGATATATCCACTTGTACCTAACCAACTTTCTTCCCTTAATAAGAGATACCAAATCTCAAGTATGATTCTTTTTCAAAAAATAATACTCATTTGTCATTGCATCATCCCACTCTTTTATCCCATGAGCTTGTGAAAAATACTATGGATCTCCAAAGAATATCAGACACAAAATTTCAGTACCTTTAGAATGTGCATGATGATGTCTAATGGGTGGAAGATCATGTATAAAAGGTGTTGCTTTAAAAACTATAGTGTAAACCCATAATGGCATAGTGACAACATCATTGGGAAGGATCCTTAGCATCCATACCCTCCTCAGAGGCCTCCTGAACTGGCTCCTCAAAGAATGAATCCTCAAAAGGAGGTGAGGAATCAATAAAATAAGAAGACATGGAAGAATATGAATAATCATGAGAAGTGAAGTGCTCATCAAATTGTACATGTGTTAAAAAAAACATAATTAGTATCAAGATCCAAAAGGTAATAAACTTTCATGTCCTTGCAATACCCTAAAAAGATCAAGGGTTTTCTCTTCTTATCCAATGCTTTCCTTGTATTCTTTGGTATAAATGCCTAAGCATGGCTCTCAAAGACTCTAAAAAATGAGACATGGGGCTTGGTTTTATACCAAGCCTCCTCTGGAGTCAAATGCTCAAGTGTTCTATGTGATGTGCGATTTTGAATGTAATTCACAAAATTAACTACTTTTTTCCAATAGATGGGAAGTAAATCCCGTGAATGCATTATGTAATTAGCCATCTCCTTAAAAGTTTTGTTCTTCTGTTATACTAAGTTATTCTATTATGGAGTATGTGGAATAAAATGTTGGTAAACAATACCATGAGTTGTCAAAAAATAAGATAACTCTCTACTAAAGTATTCCCTTCCATTATCAGTACGAAGCTTCTTGATACAAATAGAAGATTGTTTCTCAACCAAAGTCTTAAAGACTTTGAAGTGTGAAAAAACATCACTCTTGTACTTGAGAAAATAAACCCAAGTATGCCTTGAGAAATTATCAATAAAAGTAAGTGCATACTTAGCTCCATTGAAAGGAGTAGGAAAGACCAAATCACTATGCACAAGTTTAAGTAGTGAATAAGCTCTCTTAGACATACCCTTATTAAATGGATCTTAGTGTTGTTTCCCTAATGTATAACTAGGGCAAACTCCATCAAGACATGAAACTATGGGAAGACCATCAATCATACTATGAGTGTTCAACTCCTTCAAATATCTGTAATTAAGATGTTAGAATCTCTCATGCCAAAGCCTACTCTCAGAATTTGCATGAGAGACCAAACATGTCCCTATAAGAGGAGTATCATCAAAACCCTCAAATGAATTGAGTCAAGAACTATGATCAACAACACTCTATGCAATGAGTGTGTGAGGCTCTATCAATGCCCAAACTTCAGCCTCTGGAGGTGTAAAAGTCATTGTCTTACTCTGACTTGAATGACAAATCTAATAAATAGGAGGCTAATTTGTAGTGATGTTAGGGACATATAGTGCATCATTGATGAGGCCACCCTCAATCTATATATCACCCTTTCTCTTAACAAAAATAAAGGAAAAATATCCAACCTCAATGTTGGAAGTAGAACTCAAACCAAGATATGCAGAAGACTCCTTGGAAGGGTAAGTGCATAAAGTTGAGGGGTAAAAAGGGGTCTACCCATGGACATAATTTTCTTGAAATTTTAAAAAATTGAACTTCTATAGATAATTTTAGATATCTACACTCCAAATTTGAATATGGTGTAAAAACATGAAATGTAGCATTTTGAGTCTAGTTTCCAAAAAACTATTTTTTTAAAAAGATGGTTAAGTATAATTAGGTTAAAGCTATAAAAATTGAAGATGAACTTCTATTTTTTTAAGAAAATAGAGCAGATATACCACCGTGTGGCACACCTTTTTGTGAGCAACATTTAATATTGTTTGAAACCCTTTGGTGAACATTTAGATAGGATCTTCTAGTTTGTGACCTATATTTTTTATATGTTTCATTGAATACTTCTTTTTTACTGAATTTTACAAGTAGATCCTTGAAAACTGTTTTTAAAAATGGATAGTCAACTATGTGACACTCCTAACTACCTCAAAAAAAAATGAAAATCATTTTTTTTAATGTGTGTAGTATTAGACCTAGTTTGTGACCATATAACTTGTTTTACATTTGGATCAATGAAAAATAAATTACATTAACATGTATATGCATGTATATTTATGGCATGTAGTGGCCTAAAAAAGCTATAGTTAGGAATCAACATAGTTTGAAACCTTAAATTAGTCAAAAAATTATATTTTTGGAAAGAGAAAAACATTTTTATCATGATGGTATTAAGTTTTTGAATTTTACCATTGAAATTCATAGTGTATTTGACGATTGAAGTTGAATTTTATTTTTTATCAAAACTCTCAGACTCGGTTATAGATTGACAAGTCCAAACCTTTGGCTCGAGAATCTAAGCCATTCCCAAGCCAAAAGGCTTGATGTTTCAATTCAAATTCAAATAGCGCGATCGAGAGAATTAATCTCAACTTCAAGTTGCATGGCTCTCATGTGATCTACTTTAAAAAATAAACCCTTTAGTTTAGCCCATATATTGAATGGAGAATCACATCCATCTAAATGAAACAAAAGACTGTCACTCACATAACCCCCAATCAAACCCATACACTCTTCAAATTTACATTGGTGTTGAAATTTTTTATATTCTCTAGTGAACTGAGGTTGAACTTAATTCAGTAAGAACCATAATATTTTACGTTTAATGATTGTTTCCATTATAGATATCCATGTATGGTAATTATGTGTAGTCAAAGGCTCACATTTATTTAAACCAGAAGAATACTAAAAAATCACCAATTAATAAAAATAATACAAAAGGGTGCACAAATCAGCATCGAGACAACCCTCCAAAATATTTGTATTGACCCGCTCCCCGCCCTGCCCCCGCCCCCCCCCGCGCCGCACCACCCCCCAAATTTGGTACTTTATAAAATTAGTGCATTTTTACAAATAGATGACACCAATGGATAGAGAATTGGAAACTATACACTTTTAAAAAAAACTCAATTTTGAGTTATGGTTCAAAAGTTATAGATTTTGTGAATTCATGTAAATGGATCAAAATCAATAAAATTTACACTACAAGCTGATTTTTGTGACCAAATTTATAATGAACCTAGATTTACAACCACTCGTTGGAACCAAAATTTAACCATGAATGTTTTTAATTCCACCAAAGTGAAAACATAATCTTCTAATGACCCATATACACGTGCAAGAAAAAAATGCTTCCTCTTAAAGAAAAAAATACAGCTATTTAAAAAAAATGAATAAACAACTATTTTTGAGAAGAGAAGATAGTGGAATACAGGGGTCTTTACCAATTAGATTCTAAGGAAGTTGGGGTGAGAAAAGAGATAGGATGCCAAAATGAAACAAACCTGATCTCCAACAGATCAAAAAGAAAAAGAGGATGCCTTGTTATATGGAACACCACCTTCAGGGAAAAATAATGTAGAATAATAGATTTGTAGCTTTAACTCCCACACTCTAGAAGAAGCCAATGCCACAAATCAAATCTACAAAAAAATATTTAATGTAGAATAAGAGGATGCCAAAGTGCCTTGGAATGCAAAAGCACCTTAGAACACAAGTCTTAAAAATAACTTCAATGCAATTCCATTCCCAAAGTACAGCTCCTGAAAAAGCTAATACAAATCCAAACCATTCCAATGCACCAATAGTTTTCAAAACCAGATCACCAAAAAATATTGTGTATTCAAGGAATAACGCAATCCTCACAAGCCTGTCCTCTAACATAGTCCACAAGTTGATGTTGATGATGCCAAAATCAATGGTGATGTGCTCCTGCAACAAAAAACCAACTACATAGATAATAGGGAAAAAAGAATGTTGTCTCCAGGAATGAAAGATGTTGAGTTGGTTAATCTCCTTCCAATGATTTAATGCAGTACATCAATGTTCCAAGACATAAAAAAAAAATAGGACACCACCTATGCAGACCTACAACAATCTCCTTCAAAAGGACATAGACCTCCAAGATGCCATGGCTAGTATGAATGACACCAAATATGGAATAGATAGAGTTAGGACAAATAGAATTATCTGAAGAAACTTGCACAAACAAATGGATGGTTGGAATACCTCAAGGCTATGATACCATATAAGGAATGAAAAATAAGACCATTCTAAGAACCCATAAATCTGCAGCATTCACAACAAAAACATCACAAGAGGCTGTAAAGATGAAATGCAAAGACAAGGCAAATCATATGATATTTAGAATAAGACATGCAAGTACAATGAAGAGATGTTGTATAAGTAGGTAGGCAAAACAAAAAACAAGCCTAACTAACCAATGTGGTATAAATTCACATGAAGGACAAAATTCGGAAAAGATGAAAAACTATCTAGAACTAAAAAAGACTATGAAACAAAGATCAAGTTGAACTGTAGGATGACTAGGTGAAATTAGAGGCAACAAATTTGTAGTTTTGTATATGTAAATGGAAAGTGTACTAAAATGAACCTAAAGTAATCAAATTAACCAAACATACTAAGGCATGAAAACTATGACTCAATTATACTTGTACTAAAAATTAAATGTCAACATAACGCCCCACTTTGATGTGTGTATGTGTGTGTATCAAAGTAAAAAAAATTAAATGTATGCCTAAGAATTATGTGAGATGGATTGAAGATGAACTTTGTATTTCTTGGTAATGAATCACCCACTCTCCAAATTTAATAACATGAATGTACATGTGAAAAATTTGGAATGCACACAAGTATAAATGTCTCAATAAAATAGTACCAATGAAACCACATGATAGTGAAATTAAAAAATGAACAAAGAAAAAATGCACCTATTAGTATGCAAACCATGTTGCCACCTCTGAAACTTTGGAACTAAGCCTCAATTATTGCAATTCGGCAAAAAATATGTTGAAAACTAAAACTGAACTCCAATGCCCCAATTTGACAACAAAGAAGTTGAAACTAAAAACTAAAAACTAGTTCATATGTTATGGGAAAAAAAACTAATTCTTAGCCAAAGATAATGACATATGTTACTTGTAACCTTTGTAACCTATAACTGGTGATAGAATAAGCTAAGATAAATTCTCCATTTTTGAGGTGAGGGATGGTCATGCATATCATTCATCTCAAAATAAAATAATTAAATGAACCACGTATAACATATATAGTAAGCAAAGTTGTTATAATCATTAAAAACATGTTTGTAAAAACAATTATAATCATATAAATTTATCATCATGTAAGCATCAATAGTAACATGTAACCAAATACTTTTAGTTCACATTAGAAGCTTGGCATGTAAGGGTATAAAAAAAGGGAGAGGAAAGAAATAATCCCCAATGGTACCCTACAAATAGGTATAGTTGATATGCACCAATGTAACAACACTAATATGGACAAGATATAATAATAAATGTACCAAATACAATAACCACAATGTGAATAAAATGTATGAAAGACATTAGGAGAAAGTCTCATCCTAATATAATCAATGTAGGAACAATAGACACATGGGTACATCATGCCCCTAATAGCAAGTTATATGTGATAAGCACAATAATCGTAAGGATGGTGAGATAAGTGATATACCTCTAATGTAACTAAAAATAGGGACAAATGATATTCTTCAATGTAACAATATGCCTCTATAAGAGTGAGATATAACAATGAAACACATGGTAGTAGTATGCCCAAATAGATACATGGTAGAGATAATGGAAACATAGAAAATAAAACTAATATACTACAAATAGTAGCATGCATAATATGGCTCTATTGGATAGCATAGTAGATAAAAACATAATAGTAAAAAATGTAGCGGTAAAAATGTAGTATGACAAAAAACGTCACAAGGAAAAATGTAGCGGTAAAAATGTAGTATGACAAAAAACGTCACAAGGAAAAATGTAGCGGTATTGGTAATGTCACAAAAATGTTGCGAAGAGCATAATTAGGACATTTTAGTGATTATCACATTGTTTATTTGTTTTCTAGTTCATTTTGGTGATAGTAATTAATATTTTATGGTGGAAAAGTAATGCACCAAATTTACAAATAAAATAATAGAGAAAAATATGATTTCATGAGTTTGGACCTTTAGTTAAAATTTGTGTCATCTTTTGTGTGAGTGCATCCTTTACTATGTTTTGTTCCTATGATGTTTTATCGTCACTACATTTTTTTCTTACTTTTATCCTCGCTACAATTTTCACACTACATTTTTAACCGCTACGTTTTTGTCCACTACTTTTTCTATGGATGCCCATAATATAGATCATGGTACAAAGCATATGATACCACATAATATAGGCAATACATGTAACCACACACAATCATGTAACCACATATAGTAAAATAAACCATCCAACAAAGTAATATGGCAAAAAATAGTCAAAACATGAATGTGACATGACATGATGAGTAGAGGATCCTCTATGGACATGATGCAAGAATCAAAACTCATAAGCACACTCAACACACATGAGAAAAATCAAGTAATCATAGGGCATGTAAAAGAACACATAGTATAACCATATAACAATCATAAGAAGAAATACAATGTTTTTTTGTAACTAAACACAAAATATGTAAGCTAATATATATATATATATATATATATATATATATATATATATATATATATATATATATATATATATATATATATATATGATAATGAAAATTAGAAATGACAGTACCATAAATCCACTAAAAAATGCCCCTAGTATGGGCATGCCCCCAATAGAAGAATGTCCTTGTGTATAAGCATTGTGAAACTACGAAGCATTCTAGTATGCATGATCATATGTATCATATATATCATGCATCTAACTCACAAAATACGATGAGAAGCATTATGTAATATTTATAATTAAACCTATAACATAGGTAGATAAGAAATGGTATGTAACCATGTCTAGCCGTGTAACCAACAAAGATAAAAACAAATATATTTAAATTTATACATTTTATCATTTCTCTTATTTTATGATTTATAGAAGAAACCCACCCCCCAATATGGGTAATATATGACTAATTTTAGCACAATAAGGATATGCCCCAAATGTTGACAAGTGACATTCAAATGTAAATATCTAAGTCTCTTGGACATGTATAATGGAAATGTAGGAAAAGACATAAAATACTCACATTATATGGATCATGCTAGATAAATAATCCATAGACAAGTGGAGACCCAAAAAAATAAGAGAAATATTGATCAAACATGCACACAAAAATAAAATAAAAGTAACGTAAAATAAATGAATTAAAATGTCAAGAAAATAAGACTCATGGGAGGAAAGGAAATAACCAAAGCCAAGTGGATAATAAGAACTATGAAAAAATTATCAAATCAACGAAAAATGACCGATCAAGAAAATATAAGCTAAACAAAATAAAAATTCTACCAAAATGTCCTCATAACCAACTGTGAATCCATGACCAAATGTATGTAGTGTGGGTCCAAAAAAATATAAATAATTATCATAAGTTGTATGTTTAAAATCATATATTTTTATGACCAACAAGCGAATCTAGTAAGTCATCATTACCCAAAGTGGTGTCTACATTGCAATAATATGTAATACCAATTTAAATTTTCCTTGGAACCAAATTACGAAAAAATTATTGTTTTTTCTGGTCATTTAAATTTGATCTTGATATAATTTTTTCTTAGATCCTCATTTTATCTCAAATGAAAGATTATATTTAGACATTGTGTGGGTATTGATCAATTACCTGCATTATTTATGAGAAGATTGAAAATTTATTTATGATTGCTCAATGTTATTAACTAATTTTGTAAGATTATTCATTTGAATCATATGGCCATTGAGACTCGAATGTTGGATATTCATGATTTTTTTCACTTCTTATGCATGACTCATGTTGGATTTGAGAAAGTGAGTATAGAGAAATTGATCTTTTATAACACTTTGATAAGTTCCATGATTCACTTTAGAATGTATATCATTTATTTTTGAATTTCCATTGTATCCAATACCTTGATTAAAGTGATAAGCATTTGGAAGAATAGGTTATTTAATGCCTTTCTCATGTTTATTTATACCATGACCTTTATATACCATTGTTTATGCACATGTGAATATAAATCCATATTTGTTAGATTATTGAATAATATTAGGAGGTTCTCTGGATTTAGTAGTGCTGCAAAATTTATCAATCATAGGTCCTTTACCTTTCCCATTATGAAAAGATGTATTGTTAGCCCCTGATGATTGAATAGGTTATCCATAATTTTTAAAAATAAGATCAATTTGGCCAATGCAAAATGTATGCATGTCATCTCTATATTCCCTAGGACTAATTGGAGTGAAATTAAGCTTTGATAAATGTTTTCCCATACTATCAAGTATATAATAATCCTCCTCGTCATCTTGTGTTACTATAATTAAAAAATTAAAATGTGTGATTTGATCTATTGGAACAACTCGATTATGTGCCATAACAAATGGTTATGGTTTATCTAGCTATCAGATGATTCTCTTGGTGTGTTTTACCATCTTGTAAATAAAAAAGGAACATCATTCCCAAAACATATATAGATCACTCATATTTTTTCAATCAACTATGTAACGTAGAGGAGATTACATTCATAACATGAATCCATGGCCTACCAAATAGAATATTATAAGTCACTTCATAAAATATCACTTGAAATTCCATAACTATTGATTGTGGTCCAAGAATTATATCCAGTGTAAGTATTCCTAAAGACTTTCTTAGATGATTTTCAAAGTCTGTTATGATCATTTCTGAAGACTTAAGAGTTTGTATTCGAAGTCAAAGTGTATTAAGAAAGGCCTCACTATAAATATTCAAGCCCAAACCATTACCTATAAGAACATATTTGATTCCTTTATTATGAATGATAGATTTAATGTATGGAGGTAAATTTTAGTCCATAATCTCTTTAAAAAGTGAATCCTTTTACTCAAAAGAGATAAGGTTCTCACTATCTTTGAAAGTTTTAACAATTGAAACAAAGTAAGTAGGTTTGGTATCATGTGGTAAATTAATATCACACAAGTACTCATAAAATATGTCCTTATAAATATTAGACCTTTGGAGAAACTAAAAAAAACATTTTAGCATATGTATTCTTAAATTGATCTATAATATTATAATTTTTAGTTACTTGGACTTTAATTATAGGAGCTTGAGGAAGTTTAGGAGAGATGTGTTGTTAACCTTATCTTGGGGTTGCAAAGGAAAGAGGTGGAATAGAAACATTATGTCTTCTAATTATTTATGTTATTACAAAATCTACCTCTTAGTGAACCATCATACAATAATTAGACAAGATCTATCACTAGGAGAAAGAAAATCAAAGTTATCAATTGAAAGGGTATTAACACATAAAGCATTGATATCACATTAAACTCTATAATCCTTCAAACCATACATTAATTTTCTATTATAATACAAATAAATAAATGTGGAAATATTGATAAACATTTGCACAACAACCATATTATAAAGCCTAATAATATATAAAAGATATGACCCTTCCATGTTTATGCAATCATAGAATTACATTATATATATATATAAATGACATCTACCCAAGGGAAAAGGGAATAAACACAAACATATACATAAGCTACCAAAAGGAAGTGAACCAAAGCTTATAAAAGTCAATATGTTCCAAGCAAGAGGAAGAGAATCCAAAATGGTTCAAGCAAAAAGAACTAATAATAAGGCACAAACAAGAGAGGGTTGAGAGAAAGATTAAAACAATAATAAATCAACAAAAATAACTTATAGAGGGATAGATATATGAAAAATTAAGGTTTATATGTTTGAAAAAAAGTAGTTCAGCCAAATGTTTTATAAAAAGGGTGCACACATTTTTAAAACACTATGCTAATTCTATAAAATAATCACACAAGGAAAATATAACTAAATACAATAAACACAATACTTTCGACTTGGTGATGTGTTTGATATGAATGCAGAAATAGAACTAGGCAACTTAAAATGGTAAAGATATTATGTTGGGATGAATAACCAGAAGCACACAATTGATTACTAAGCAACTTAACATGCGAAAATTAACCAGAATACACAAGTAACTAGAATTCAAAAATAACACATGATATGAGAGACAATACACACCTTGTATTAAAACTCTTTCATAAAGAAATACAACAAAGAAGGCTGCCATAGTTCTTCTTCCTTACACACCTCTAGGGCATAAACAGTAAATCTTCTCTCAAAGCTCTCTCCCTTAGGTCCCAACACCCAACTCAAACACAGAGTTGGTGTTCACCTCCAACCAGCCAGTATCCACTACTGCTAGTACTCCTGTGCTCCACACATACCACAAGTGCTCCATGCACTCCACAAGTACACAAATGTACTTCAAGTAGATCTCCCCTGAACTACAACAACCTACAACCCAAATCTGATCTTACTTATGGAAGGAACTACCTTGCCTTCCTCTTTGCTCTATCTGAGTACACACTGTACTCCAAGTAGATCCCACCTGATCCTGCTCCCTGTTGTGTTGCTATCCTATCTGATCTTGCACACTTGCAAATCAATCTGGTTTTGCACACCTGTGAACTTTGACCTTGCACACACATACACCTGTAGATCAATGATCTTACTTACCATGTAGATCTCTTAAAGTAGCCATGCTCACCTGATGACCAAGATCATACATACATGAAGAACCCTGCTGATTCTCCAATTTAGCACCCACACTTGGTACTGTGGCACTAGAAAGAACACACCATTACTCACCTCACACACAGAAAGAGCTTATATTATTGCTCTCTTACTCTCTAGCATAAGTTTACAATACAACCAATGAGTCTCTTAAATAGATCTCATGCAAACAATAATTAAACATCCAATTACAATAATTAGATCCACAGCTCTCAGTCTAAAATTGGCTCTCAACATGCAAACACTTGGTTCATTAGCTAACTGCCTGTAACATACTCACATTCGAACCACATAGGTGACCGATGTCGGTCCCTATCTGCCTGGGGGTTGCCGATGTCGACCGACTTCTGACCGACATCAATTGCCTTCCTGTCTCCTCCCTGTCGATGCCGATTTGCCTGACCGACACCGACGACAGTAACACTCAGCAACCTTCTTGAAACCTCCTCCTCTATTTGCATCAGTGAAGCTTTTAGCTCCACAACCTAACAATCTCTCACTTAGAGATAAATAGCTGCACTATACCTGTACCTGTACCCCATCTAATCTATTTTCTGGCTTGTCTCCCTCTTCAAGATGAATCCTGAAGACAACCCACCACACAACCTGTTGTGCACCACCTGTCATTCGAGTACCCTGCCACATCCGAACCTACAAGCCCATGTAGTGAAGTCCTGACCCTCCATAGCATGAATCCCTGCTGCTGGTCCCTCTCACATACCTGAAAACTCACTTCTCTGAATTGGCTCCTAACTCTCTGACAACACCCACTGCTTGGGCAAACTCAAGTCTATACCAGACCTCATGTGATTTCAGACACTGAACTGTCCAGCCCTTAGTGTGCTCTGGCTCTGCATCCTGAACCTCGCCAACACTTGATTCACATCAGCTCCCACTAGAGACAAAATCATCATGTGATCTTCCATGTCTCCCATGCCAAAAAAATTCGTTGCTCCAAATTCTTCATGACATGCCACTGAACTAATCTTACCCTTAGCTCATCAAAACCCTGTATGTACAAACCTATTAGCTAGCATACCATCCACATACAGCAACAGAATGATGTCGCGACTCATCATCCCCCTGGTAAGACAAACCACAGTAGTTACCCTGACATTAACTGAAGTCATGCTTCGTCCTCCACTTGTCAAAACCTGTACCACTGTCTTGCAGCTTCTTCAAGACCATATGACGTGGCCTTCTGTCTCACGTGTTCGTTCTCTCTATTCTTCAACTAAGGTATCCATTCATCTCTGTGCTTTCATACCTGCTGGCAACCTTACCAAGTCTTCACTTGGTTTTGCATCATATACCTTCCACGCTCCCACTGTTTCCTAGATCCTTTCTGCTCTGCAGTCAGCAACTAGTATAAAGAAAAAGAACAATGAATTTGAGGCATACTTACGTCTTTAGTCCTCTATATGGGTGTTTGAGACTCCTTGACAGCTTGTTGTCCACCCAAAATTTGTTACAGTGACCAACCTCGGTCACCACACAGTCTGCATCCAATCGACGTCGGTTTCATGCGCCTGTCCTGACTACCAACTCTGTCGACATCGGTGTCCCCTGCTACCGACATCGGTCCTTCTGACTGACGTCGATCTTACCTACTGCCGACGCTGGTTTTCCTGTCGACGCTGGTACATGTGTTTTTCTGTGAGTGATGACTTTTTATCCGTGAGCTCCTTTGAATCAACACCAATGTCCAAACTGCCCTGCTCAGAAGTATCCAGCCCCATCCACTAGTCTCTGTCTACCATCTCCTCCATAAACACCAAGGCTTTCTAGTTTTTAAGCCTGTCAAATATATCTGTCTTTCACTTAAGAATATGCATCTCTTTCTTGCTCATATGACTAAGCCTACAAAGCCACGTCTCTGCAACAGAAGAAGAATTAGTAATATAAACAAGTAGATAAAGAGTACCTATTTTCTTACCACCAGCTAATTCAAGTGTATCCACTGTGAGAGTTCTTTTGCATCTCTCATCACCCAACTCTTTTGAAGAAATTAGCCACATCTCCAAACCTGAGACCTGCATGACCTCCTTCAACACCCATGTGTTGGTTGCCTGCAATTTCAGCTTCACTCCTCCTTTGCCAATTCTTTGGCAAGGCTCACCAGCCCCTCTATCTGGGGCTACATGGAAAGAGGCAACAAAATCTATTAACCAAGATTCAAATTTATCCAAGAAACCTTCCAAAGCATCCTGTGTAACAACACTTGTAACATCTGCATCTTCAGTTCCTTCATGCTGATCTTTCACAAACCAACAATTTTCTTTTACCTACTCTTTCTTTTCATAGGACCGTAAGTGATCATCTGTGCTTTTCAACTCCTCCATTCTTAGCTTACTTTGATCTGCCATTGCTCTACTCCCACTCAATCAGAAACTCCTGAGAGTGACTTGTAACTAAGCACAAAATCTGCTCCCTGCAACCTTAGCTCTGATACCACGTGTTGGGATGAATAACCGAAAGCACACAATTGATTACTAAGCAACTTAACATGCAAAAATTAACCAGAATACACAAGTAACTAGAATTCAGAAATAACACATGATATGAGAGACAATACACAACTTGTATTAAAACTCTTTCAGAGGGAAATACAACAAAGAAGGCTGCCATAGTTCTTCTTCTTACACACCTCTAGGGCTCCCACACCTCTAAGGCATAAACAGTAAATCTTCCCTCAAAGCTCTCTCCCTTAGGTCCCAACACCCAACTCAAACACAGAGTTGGTGTTCACCTCTAACCAGCCAGTATCCACTACTGCCAGTACTCTTGTGCTCCATGCACACCACAAGTGCTCCACGCACACCACAAGTGCTCCACGCACTCCACAAGTACACAAACGTACTTCAAGTAGATCTCCCCTGAACTGCAACAACATGCAACCCAAATCTGATCTTACTTATGGAAGGAACTACCTTGCCTTCCTCTTTGCTCTATCTGAGTACACACTGTACTCCAAGTAGATCCCACCTAATCCTGCTCCTTGTTGTGTTGCTATCCTATCTGATCTTGCACACCTGCAAATCAATCTGGGTCTGCACACCTGTGAACCTTGACCTTGCACACACATACACTTGTAGATCAATGATCTTACTTACCATGTAGATCTCTTAAAGTATCCATGCTCACTTGATGACCAAGATCATACATACATGAAGAACCCTGCTAATTCTCCAATCCAGCACCCACACTTGGTACTGTGGCACTAAGAGGAACACACCATTGCTCACCTCACACACAGAAGGAGCTTATATTATTGCTTTCTTACTCTCTAGCACAAGTTTACAATACAACCAATGAGTCTCTTAAATAGATCTCATGCAAACAATAATTAGACATCCAATTACAATAATTAGATCCGCAGCTCTCAGTCTAAAATTGGCTCTCAACATGCAAACACTTGGTTCATTAGCTAACTGCCCGTAACATACTCGCAATTGAACCACACAGGTGACCGATGTCGGTCCCTGTCTGCCTGGGGGTGTCGACGCCGACCGACTTCTGACCGACGTCAGTTGCCTTCCTATCTCCTCCCTATCGATGTCGGTTTGCCTGACCGACGCTGGCGACAGTAACACTCAACAACCTTCCTGAAACCTCCTCCTCTGTTTGCATCAGTGAAGCTTTTAGCTCCACAACCTAACATATTAGTTAAAAGAGATGCATACCTAAATATAACTTATTCAGTTATGAAACTAACTGAGTTACTAGAAAAAAGTCTTTGGACTAGTGTAGAAGACCTTCTAGGTAGTATACTATTTTTATGATGATGACAAGTTTCAAATTGGGTTTAAAATTGGTAGTGACTAGTTTTAAGTGCCACAATTGATTGTATGGGTATAAATTGGTAAAAAAAGGTAATAAAATGGCTCAGTTGATCCATGGGGTGATGTAAAAAAATGAATCCAAACTTCTGGTTTGTAGCTTCGTTTAAACTCTCTTTCATGCCAAAATGACCGTCTCAAAAAGCTCGATGCAGCCATAACCTTCCCTATTTGGTTATGGATGTTTTTGATAGTTTTTAGATGCCATACATGACCATATGAGGGTCTGAAAATGCATTTTAGTATTTTTTGATATTTTTCTTTTTTTTTAAATTGTATATTTTTGTAACCAGATTTGAAATTTAATTGAAATTTGTCCAATAGGTTCTTTAGAATATTTTTAGAGATTTTTAGGGTTGTGTTCACTTACGTGTGAAACTTACTAAAAATAACAACTGCTAAAAATTACAGGTCGAGTTTTATTTTTAATTTTTTAGAGTTTCAAATTTTGCATGTCAATTCCAATTCTGAGTTGAAGGTTATTTATCCATGTGTATGTAATTATTTTAATTATTCAATACATAGTATTATTTCATAATTATTTTGCCTATTGATTTCTTTGCCTTGATAGTATTTGGGTTCATTATTTAGTCAATAAATAGGGCTCAAAATGAGTGTTTATTATATGTTGATGAAACTGCTAGTATTTATAGGAGTGGTTGTGTAACCATATATTCCCTTAGGTGTAGTTGTGTATCAATCGGTCTTTACATGTATTAATTTCAAAATCACTTGCAAACATAGAGGTAGTTTTAAAATTTTAGGCTTGCTTAAAGTGGCAGTTTTGCCTAAGTGAGTTAAACAATCATATTATTGATGGAATGGAAATGTCTCTTTAGTTTTGACTCATTTGGGATTCCTTTAGTGCATAAAAGGACACTTTTAGAGCATGTTTACAAGGTGAAAATATAACTACAAGCATAAGTGTGTGAAAAATAAAAAATTGGTTTTCAATTAGTTGTAGGATGGAGAAATCTTGCAAAGATAAGTTGATGAGAAGACAACATAGTGAATGTTGTATTTGTTTTGTTAATCTCTTTGTAAAATCTTATTTGGTCATAATAAATATCAATAAGTTATGATATTTCCACTTCTAATTGTTTTTTTTCATATAGTGGTTTTCCAAGCTAAATCCTTGTTTTCATTATTTTCTTTCTCTATGCTTGTTGTTCATGGTTGTTACATTTATACTTTAAGTACTGTAAATTCTGTTTTTTGTTTTTTGACAACACATTATTACACTAATTCTAAGTTCTTAAAGCATTCAAATTATCAATTTAGAGAATAATTTAAGTTAAGATTTTATATTATAATTCTAAAAATCATTAAAAATTTGAACTTAGAAGTTTAGAGACCAATTATTTTTAATAGTCATAAGTTGCATGTTATTCTCCAAAAGTTACTGAGCAAGTGTGATGCCCCTTCAATAAGAAGGAATATATGTTAACACATTACTTATGTTTCAACATATCAATGTACAAGTTTATTAAATCTTTAAAATGTTGAGAATTTATGCATTAATATTTTGTTGGATTTGTTAAATTTTCATAAGATAAAATCTTCTCTTCCTTATACATTGATTATTTTGTATATTTAGTATCATCCATGAACTCACTAGTAATTGAGTTAGAATTTACTAAGCTCTTGTACCTCATTTGAAATTTGAGACAAAATACTTTTCTTTAAAGATCATAGATAGATTGGAGGTTGAATATATTTCCTTTCTTAATACAATCATTGCCTCAACTTTATTTTAAACTTAACTTCTTGAAAAACATCTTCATTTTATATCTTCTCCTTTGATACATATCTCATTTTCACATTTAGGTTTTATTAATGTATTGGAATTTATGAAGCTCTTATGCCTCATCTAAAATTTGAGACTAAATACTTTTCTTTAAAGATCATAGATAAATTGGAGGTTTGAATAGATTCCCTTTCTTAATACAATAATTGCCTCAACTTTATTTTAAACTTAACTTCTTGAGAAACATATTTATTGTGTATCTTCTCCTTTTATACATCTCTCATTTTCACATTTAGGGTTTGTTAATGTAAATTAATGGACTATTTGGGTTTTGAAGAAGCACATGTCTATGTTTATAGTAAGGGTTATAGTTCAAGTGGTGAGAATAATAATTTGTTAGACCATCCATCATAAAAAACCTCTTTAGATATTTGATAAAAATAGTCAAATAGATAGGACCAAGATCATTTACTCAGTGACTTTGTTGGATTAGATACCCCTAATCATAGCTTCATAGCTAAAGGAGGACTCCAATTTAAATGTATCCTTACTCTAAAATTATAATCAACTATATGTAATCTAAAATATGAAAATAAATATCGATATCTATATAATTTTGGGATATATGTATATAAGGACCAATTCTCATTGTCTAACTAATGTCTATAATCAATAATCACCTTTATGAATATTGATTTTCTCTATAAAGGTTTTGATACTTCAACTTAATACAAATATATATTACACTAAAATGTATTCGTGTAACATCTAATGTTACCACAAAATCAATAATAAGAATAATTAATCTTTAAAAAGAATTTTCACTTTAAAAAAAGTAAAGTGTTTCTTAAAAATATATGAATTTAATATGGCGTATATGTAAGTTCAATTTTTTTTTAAATAAGATCAACTCTCAAAATTCGTATATATATTCAAAATATTAAAAAAATGATTATAAGAAACCTTTAAAACTAAACATCAAATACTTTTTTTTATAAGCTTATGGAATTCAATATTAAATATTGTATAAGAAAAAATATAATTAGATTAGCATATTATACCATACTTATTTAAAATAGAATTATATCTACCAAAAATTATTTTTCATCTAAAATATCAAAAAATAAGTTAATAATAACTTTATACAATCAATTGTTCCCAAAATTATTTTCTCCAATATTTTATATTAATTGTATTTTTTTCTCTTATTTTTTCTCATAATTCAAATTGTTCTCTTAACTCTACTCGAAGAAAAGTTTTTAAAAATATCTTCAAATACTCTCCTCGATAATAATAACATTATTAACTTGCTTGTACTACAAGAATAGATTATAATAAATTAAAATTATTTTCAAAAATGTATTTCAATTGGGATATATTTATTTGGTTCTTTATAATTAAAATAGGGAAAAGTATTTAAATAATTAATATATAAAATTATTTTTATTTTTAATTATTTTCAAAACAAAATGTAATATATAGTTGTGAAGTGGTACTAAATACAATATGTGGGTTCTTCTAGGCTTGGATACGAGTTATGGAAGGAATGCATACATATTCTCAAGTTATGGTGGGTGGAATAATAGGTTTTCTCATGGCAATTATTTGGCAATGTATGTGGAAAGTTGTTGAATTAAATTATTTATCACTTTTTAATAGAGTTCAAATATTTCTCCATATTGCTTCATTGGTTATTCTTTTTAAAATGTCATTTTTAAACAATAAACTAAGGCATTTATAATAATTATTTAGCATACTATTTACAATTTTATTCTATAAATCATAATGATTTATGATATTGTTTATATTTTACGATGTTGAAAGTTTATGACCATCATAATATACATGATAAAACAATTATACATTTATTATATTTGAACATTTGTTTAATTAATTTGAGTTTTCAATAAATTATTAAACTTTATAACATGAAAGATGACATTATATTTTATTGAAAATAATTGGCTTAAGACTTATATTTATTTTTTTATTGGTCTTACAAAGACATTTTATTCTTACAGTTCATTTTATTTTATAAAAGATATTTATTTTTAAGACATTTATAAGTAAGAATATCATGTTTTTTATATTGATTATAGTTTATAAATATTTTAGATAATAACATTTTAAATGAATTAGTTAAATATTTTATATAAGTTTAAAAAAACCTATAAAAATATTAGTATAGTTTTAAAAAATTACTCCCTCTACATAATATAGGTATTATTTGGATGGTTTATGTATAAACTAAAATACATTTATTTAACATATAGAAATATGACACATGCATTTGCATTAATTTAATTGGTGTAGTATTAAAGTAAGGGTAATTCGTTTCATGTTGTGGTGTACTTCACATGCAAGTGGATTGTCAAGGTTTATTTTTACTTCCTTTTTTGTTTTATGACGCTGAAACTTTGGATTATAAAAGATAAGCAATATATTTAAACAAAAGTAATGAAATGGTAAGTTTTTTGTTAAGTTTTGATGATTGCATATATTATTTTGAATTATGTGTGTGACTCTGTATTTGGGTTTTTTTTTAAATATGTTTGCAAACATGAAATTTAGAAAAATTAAATATAACAATTAGTAAAAAATGAATAATTGTGAAGTGTAAAGAAAGTAGTTATACATAAAAAATGAAATGACCTTTCAAATTATACTAAAATGAAAATTTTTAATTAGTTTTTGAGAGTATTAATGTTTTATTGACATAAGATAAAATATTTAAAATTAAAAGATAAAAAATAAACAAAATGAGTCTAATGCAATTAAACTTTAATTTTAGAATGATATGTAATCATAACAATGACTTAGTGTATATGCCTCCCATGAATATATAACATTGAGAACAATATACCAGGGTCCAAAGTAGGAATTAATAATAATAATAGAACATATTGTATTTTCTTATTTATAGTGAGCCATAATGAATGAGGAGGCACCCTGACCGCTTAAATATCAATCTGAAAAGCTTATAATACAAAAGCATATCACAACCATTCTATAAATAATAAATACAATGCAACGATAATATATGTGAGCATCATGGGTTCCAATTTGAGGGTGAAAAACATTTTATTTACTAAAAAAAATGTGAATTCTTGACCACGGTAAAAAAGTAGTTGCACATCCAACAAATGATTGGATTTTTTTTATAGTGGATAGTAACTAGATGAAAAACATGTGCATCAATAGAAATGATAAAAAAATGAAATAATGAATATAATATCCTACTGCATCATCCTTCAAGAGTGTGTTAAATTGGATGCTTTGCAACAAGGTATAAAGAGTGATCAAAAGTAAATTAAAAGCAAATTTTTTCTATAATTGCAATGTGGAAGCTATAACTCGACATAATCCTCAATTAATATTAAAATCATGTTTTATTGATTTAATCTTACTATTTAATTCTACTTTTATATTTGAATATATATGATATGTTTTATGTATGCATGTGTTATATTCATTTAGTTGACATTTCAAAAGTATGTAAATAATTTTCCCTCCCTAATGTAAATTGTATGAAAATAATGGAGGAGGCTTGTGGTTAAAATGAGTGAAAATAAGAATTATTCAACAAAAATATCAATGCTAAAATAAGGCCATGATGCTAAAAAAAACAACATTAAAATTTAAGTGGACAATAAAATTCAAGCCATCTAAATGAGAACATGAAGAAAATTATAATAATTATTAAGTATTAATTTAATTATAAGCAAAAAATAAAGATAAATATAATTTTATAAATTAATTTTTCTGTGTATACAATCACAAAATCCTAAACATAAAATTCAATTTTATATTGGATAATAAAAGGCCAATGAGTAATTGGCATGGAAACTATTGTGACCAATCTCATATATATAATCAATGACAAGGAGATGTACATATGGTGATATATATGATAATATATTTATTGAAGTCCTACAATAAAAGAAATGTTAATGTGATGTAGAGCATCTTTCAATTTCAACATATTATTATATTTATGAATTCATTTTGCCCATTTTGGTCATACATTGGTGTTAGAAGTCATACAAGGACCCAAGGAGGGTGTTAGAGTCATTAGGTGTCTTTGTGTTGGATGATCTTAGGCTTGTGAGAGTTTCCCGCCAAAACTCCAATTTGAAATTTTGAACTACGTTATTAGCTTTGGGAGGTGTTTTATGAATTCCAATGTTTATAATAGGTTCTTAAGGTCCTAGGTGGTCTTAGTTAGATGTGTGGATCTATTTTGAACATACAAGTGAAATGTAATTTCAAGAATGAGAGGTGACTTGTAATTGCCCCTTCATTTATGCAGGTGGCCAAGAAGAGGGAAGTTGGTAGTTACATGCTTTGAGGAATGTAAAAGTGGAAATACATGTATAAAGTAATTATGCATAGATAGGAGAGTCGTAGGGAGTTTAAGAAGTAGGAGTTTCAATAAGGATAGGAAAATGAAGCAAAGAAGAATTGGTACTGTCTATGAAGGACAAAGTATGATCTTGAACTGTATTGTGTACATATTCATCAAAAATCAACAGAAAATAAGCTATCTTGTTTGTATGTTTTCATATTCAGAGTCTTGTGAATGTTTCTTAAATCTTGATAATGATTAGACATGTCCTTGAGGATTGTTAGAAAGGAATTTTGCATGAATGATAGAGGTTTGTGTTGTAGACAGGGAAGTGACAGATAGAAATGAAGAAGATTCCACAAATGGAGATTATTTGTATGAGAGAACCTTATGGTAAATAACCCTAAAGGTGTCTTGAGTGTATATAGTCTTTATATGGTCATTAGTTGTCTTGTATATTGATTAATATTCTTATACAATCTATGTGGTTTATGTTTCTAAGTTGACAATTATAGTCAAGAAGGGAAAACGTAAGTTTTAGTGTTTTTAAAAGGTTACATAGGCTCAAGAACATTTGGAGGAGGTGTAACAAGGTTGGATAGACCCTATAAAATGAACAATAATTTTGAAAATCAATCAAACTCAAATTAGACCAATTAATGATCTCTCGACCTATGTGCAGGATTGAAACCCTAGAGGGAAGTCAAAATGGTGTAACTCTGTGTTGATCTTGTCAAAGGTATTGGATTTGATAGTGGAGATAGGAGAGGTTATTTATAAATTATTGGAGGTGGTATTAGGTTGTTTGGTGGTGTACGAAGAAATGAAACTTATATGCAAGGTCTGTGTACCCTATTAAACCTTGTCAAGAAGCTAGATTTACATCAAAGTGAATGATTAGAGGAGTTTAGAGGTTAGATGAGACAATCTAGTGATTGAAGAAGTTGAATAGGGTTAGAACAGACCTATTTCAGGTCTTGAAAGTGTTATAATAGGTGAAAGTTTCAATATAGTGCATTTTGAAAGGTCTCGGCCAACTCAAGACTATCATTGTCATAGAACTAGGGTTTTTAGAAAAAAACTTGTATATCTAGAGTTGTAACCATAAAAAAAGACTAAAAATGGGTCATCACATGTAAAATATTGTGACAAAGAATATTTAAGAGGTTTTGGAGTTGTACCACCCCATACAGTATGGTCTATGTTGTTATGAGAGTGAATAGGCCTAATGAAGGGCTAATTATCAAGAGGAAGAGGTGAGAAAGTGGTTGAGCCAAGTGAGTTGGGTAATGAAACTTGGGGTGGAGATAACAGAGGATAGAGGGTACTCGTAAAGTACATTATATTTTGAATATTAATTTGTATTTATTTGTATAATTGAAAAAGGACCAAAAAAGGGTTACAAAGAAGGGTTAGAATTGAGAAGAGTTGCATAAGAGAGCTTAAGTAAAGAATGAGGATTGGGATTAAAGTGAGGAAAGTTAGACATGATCAAAGAATCATATATAAGGCATAAGATGTGTCATATAAGTATAGATGAATAATTGAGGGGTTTAAAGCATCAAGAACTAAGAAGAGAGAGTGAACTAAGAAGAGGAGACACTGAAAAGAGAATGCAAAAGATAGATAGTTGCAGATATCAGAGTCAGAGGTATATGAAGTGTAGAGAATTATGTCTATACATCATTTGGTATCAGAGCATCAAGTTCTTTGTGAAGAGGAGAAATATAGTCTTCAAACGAAAAAGGTACATGTTTGATTTTATTTTTCATTTTATGTATTTGATTGAAGTGTAAGAGAAAGATTGACAGTGTGGTAAGCATCCCTGAAGCCATTGAGAGAGAGAGAGAGAGATAGAGAGAGAGAGAGAGAGAGAGAGAGAGAGAGAGAGAGAGAGAGAGAGAGAGAGAGAGAGAGAGAGAGAGTTGTAATCGCAAGAATAAGCTAAACGAGAGTTTAGAGAGAGAAAGAAGAGTCCTAGGCAAAAGACAAGAAAGTGAGAGAGAGACCCATGTAAGGTCATAGAGTGAGAGAGACCTAGGTGAGGTCATGATAAGGAAAGTAGGTGAAGCTCATCAAGAGTAATATGTCCAAGTGAGACCAAAATATTGAGAGAAAGGTAAGAAAAAATAGGACATGGATGAGATGAGTCACCATAGAGTGAGGAAGGTGTAAGAAGACACCAAGAGGAGAGAAATAGAAGAACAAATGATAGAGGTAAGACAACCGTTAGATGAGTTTATTCTCATAATATAAAAATGAAGGGAAAGGAGAACCCATACTATGGATGGGTTGTGAATAAGAAGACAATCAAGTGGCCAATAAAGATACTAATGAAGGAAAGAAAGAGGAAAGTTGTGAGAGAAGAAAGAGAGCAGAAAAGGTTACTTTGTAAGCAACTTAAGAGAGAAATGAGCATGCTTTGGGTGAGTGAGCAACATAGTGTGCAATAGGATGAAGGTGAATAGTACCTTGAAAAGGATGAGATGAAGTTGAGTGAGGAAAATTAAGTCAGTTGAAGCGAGTTAGATAATGGGAAAGATAAAGAAGAGGCATATTAGTTTGTAGACCTCATTGAAGGTTTGGAAAAAGAAGTACAATTAATTGACAAATGCATGAAATCAGACTATATGTTTGTTTATGAGAATCAATAATAATTGTAGGTAGAAATAGAAATACTAGAACATGCCTTGAATGGATAAATGATGAAGAATGAAGAGAAGATACATGAGTTATATCATGAAGAAGTGGAAGATGAGGTAGAAGAAGTCAAAATAGAAAACCAATATGATTGTCAATTGAAATGAGCAAAATAGATGGAAGAAGCATAGAATGAGACTCAAGAGTCTCCAATTATGACAAAATTACTTTTCTTGGCTTTGTATGTGTAGGTTTGGTCATGGAGGTGATGAAATATATGAATAAAGAATATCTTGAGAGAGCTCAAGGAGAGAAGGTACATGTTGTAGCAGTTGAGAACCTCATGATGGAGGACAAATAAAATGAAGAGGAAGAAGTGATGGCAGCAATGAGAGAGTTATAGCATAAAGAGTCATGTAAGTCTTAAATTTAGTGAGGAAGTAGCTAGGCATGAAATTGTCTTTGTTCTTACTAGAAGATTGAAGATCACAACATGGAAA
This sequence comes from Torreya grandis, assembly GCA_037957365.1. Lineage (NCBI taxonomy): Eukaryota > Viridiplantae > Streptophyta > Pinopsida > Cupressales > Taxaceae > Torreya > Torreya grandis. The sequence goes on from JARHVA010000300.1 coordinate 1,563,354, forward strand.
GATGAGAATCCATATATACCAGTAGTGTTTTGGGGCATAGATTGCCCATATGATAGAGGAAAATATCAAGGTATGAGTGCACATCAAGTGCCAATTGGTACAAGATAGTAATGGAAGAAGGTAAGCAAAATGATCTTTAAGAGAGGAAAACTAGATAATGTGAACAAAGAATAGTGGAAGCATGATGAATCAGTAGCAGAGAAGGCGAATCCAAGAAGTAGAGATTAGAAGATCAAGAAGAAGCATAAAGTAATCCATTTGAGCAGGAGCTCAAATTCTTTTCTTGTCTAGGTTTGATACAGAGCATCTTTCAATTTCAAAAAATGATTATATTTATGAATTCATCTTGCCCATTTTGGTCTTACATTAGTGTTATAAGTCCTATAGGGACCCAAGGAGGGTGTTAGAGTCATTAGGTATCTTTGTGTTGGATGTTCTTAGGCTTGAGGAGTTTCCCGTCAAAACTCCCATTTGAAAATTTGAATTATATTATTAGCTTTGGGAGGTGTTTTGTGAAGTCTAATGTTTGTCATAGGTTCGTAAGGTTATAGGTGGTCTTAGATAGATGTGTGGATGTATTTTCAATGTACAAGTGCAATGTAATTTCAAGAATGAGAAGTGACTTATAACTACCCCTTCATTTATGGAGATGTCCAAGAAGAGGGAAGTTGGTAGTTACATGTTTTAAGGAATGTGAAAGTGGAAATACATGTTATATATTCATTATGTGTAGATAGGAGATTAGTAGAGAGTTTAATAAGTAAGAGGTTCAACAAGGATATGAAGATGAAGAAAAATATCTGGTACTATCCATGGACAGAGTATGATCTTGAACTGTATTGTGTACATACTCATCAAAAAGCAATAGAAAATGAGTTATCTTATTTGTATGTTTTCATATTCAGAGTGTTTTGAATGTTTCTTGAATCTTGATAATGATCATACATGTCCTTGAGGATTGTTAGCAAGGTATTTTGCATGAATAACATAGGTTTGTGTTGTAGACAAGGAAATGACATACATAAATGAAGAAGACTCCACAAATGGAGATTATTTGTCTGAGAGAACCTTATGAGAAAGAACCCTGAAGGTGTCTTGAGTGTATACAATATTTATGTGGTCATTAGTTGTCCTAGATACTGACTACTACCCTTGTACAATCTCTATGGTTTATTTTTTTGAGTTAAAAGTTACAGTCAAGAAGGAAAAATATGAGTTTCAGTGTTTAAGAAGGTTAAATAAGCTCAAGAACATTTGGAGGAGGTGTAACAAGGTTGTGCATACCCTATAAAGTGAATACATAGTTTGATAAAGGAATCAAACTCAGATTAGACCAATTAATGATCTCTTGGCCTATGTACAGGGTTGAAAACCTAGAGGGAAGTCAAAATGGTGTAACTTTGTGTTGAACCAATCAAAGGTCTTGGATTTGATAGTGGAGATAGGAGAGGTTATTTATAAATGATTGGATGTGGTCTTATGTTTTTTGGTGGTGTACGGAGAAAGAAAACTTATATGCAAGGATTGTGTACCCTATTGAACCTTGTCAAGAAGATAAATTTCCATCAAAGTGAATGATTAGAGGAGTTTAGAGGTTGGATGAGACAATATAGTGATTGGAAAAGTTAACTAGGATTAGAATAGACCCATTTCAGGCCTTGAAAGTGTTATAATAGGTAAAAGTTTCAATATAGTGCATTTTGAAAGGTCTGAGCCAACTTAGGACTGTCACAATCCTAGAACTAGGGTTTTTAGAAACAAACTTGTATATCTAGAGTTGTAACCATATAAAATGATTTAAAATGGGTAATTACATGTAATTCATGGTGATAAAGAATATTTTAGAGGTTTTAGAGTTGTACCACCCCATATAGTATAGTTTATGTTGTTATGAGAGTGAATAATCCTTAATGAAGGGCTAATTGTTAAGAAGAAGAGGTGAGAAAATGGTTGAGCCATGTGAGTTGGGTAATGAAACTTGAGGTAGATATAGAAGAGGATAGAGGGTACTCAAAAATTATATTATATTTTCAATTACCAATTTGTACTTGTTTAGACAACTAAAAAGGATGAAAGAAGGCTACAAGGAAAGGGTAGAATTGAGAAGAGTTACATAAGAGAGCTTAAGTAAAGAATGAAGGTTGGGATTGACGTGAGGAAAGCTAGACATGATTAAAGAATCATATATAAGGCATAAGATGTCATAGAAGTATAGATGAATAATTGAGGGGTTTTAAGCTTCAAGAACTAAGAAGACAGATTAAACTAAGAAGAGGAGACACTGAAAAGAGAATTCAAGAGATATTTGTAGATATCAGAGTTAGAGGTATATAAAGAGCAGATAATGATGTCTCTCTACATCATTTCGTATCAAAAAAACAAGTTGTTTTGTAAGAGGAGAAAGATAGTCTTCAAACAAAAAAGGTACATGTTTGATTTTATTTTTCATTTTATGTATTTGATTGAAGTGTAAGTGAAAGGTTGAGAGTGTGGTAAGCAGCCTTGAAGCCATTGAGGCTTGATAAAGAGAGATAGAGAGCTATTTTAAGCTGAGAATAAGCTCAAGGAGAGCTTAGAGAGAGAAAGAAGAGTCATAGGTAAAGGACAAGAAAGTGAGAGAGAGACCCAAGTGAGGTCATAGAGTGAGAGAGACCTAGGTGAGGTCATGAGAAGGCAAGTAGGTGAATATTTTCAAGAGTAATAGGTCTAAGTGAGACCAAAAGATTGAAATAAAGATAAGAGCAAATAGGGCATGGCTAAGATGAGTTACCATAGAGTGAGGGAGGTGAAAGAAGACACCAAGGGGAGAGAAATAGAAGAAGAAATGACATAGGTAAGACAATAGTTAGATGAGTTGATGCTCATAATAGAGCAAATGAAGGGAAAGGAGAACCCATACTATGGATGAGTCATGAAGAAGAAGACAATCAAGTGGCCAATAAAGCTACTAATGAAGAAAATAAAGAGGAAATCTATGAGAGAAGAAACATAGTAGAAATGGTTGTTTTGTAAGCAACTTAAGAGATAGATGAATAAACTTTGGATGAGTGAGCAGCATAGTGTGGAAGAGGATGAAGGTGAATAGTACCTTGAAAAGGATGAGATGAACTTGAGTGAGGAAAAAGAAGTTAGTTGCATCCATCTAGATGATGGGAAAGATAAAGAAGAGGCAGATCAGTTTGTAGACCCCATTTAAGGTTTGGAAAAAGAAATACAATTGATTGACAAAGGCATGAAATCTAATTATATGTTTGTTTATGAGAATCAAGAGAAATTGTAGGTAGAAATAGCAGTACTAGAACCAGCCTTGAATGGATAAATGACAAAGAAGGAAGAGATGATACATGAGTTAGAGCATTAAGAAGTGGAAGATGAGGTAGAAGAAGTCAAAAAATAAAACCAAACAGATTGTTAGTTGAAAAGAGAAAAATGGATGGAAGAAGTAGATAATGAGACTCAAGAGTCTCCAATTATGACATGTTTTACTTTTCTTGGCTTTGTATTTGTAGGTATGGTCATGGAGGTGATGAAATATATGAAGAAAGAAGCTCTTGAGAGAGCTCAAAGAGAGAAGGTACAAGTTGTATCAATTGAGAACCTCATGATGGAGGAAAAATAATGGCTAAGTCTAAAATTTAGTGAGGAAGCAGCTAAGCATGAAATCGCCTTTGTTCTTGCTAGAGGATTGAAGACCACAACATGGGAAGATGAGAATCCATATGTACCAGCATTTTTTGGGGCATATACTACCCATATAAAAGAGGAAAAGATCAAGTGCTAGTTGGTATAAGCAAGCAATGGCAGAAGGTAAGTAAAATTGTTTTTGACCGAGGCAAACTAGAGAATGTGAACAAATAACAGTGCAATAATGATGAAGCAGTAGTAGAAAAGGCAAATCCAATAAGTAGAGATTGGAAGATCAAGAAGAAGCATAAAGTAATCTATTTGAGCAGGAGCTCAAATTCTTTTTTTGGGAGTTTGATGCAAAGCATATTTCAATTTTATCATATGATTATATTTATGAATTCATCTTTCCCATTTTGGTCATACATTGGTGTTATAAATCCTATAGGGACCCAAGGAGGGTGTTACAGTCATTAGGCGTCTTTGTGTTGGATGTTCTTAGGCTCGGGAGAGTTTCTCTCTGAAACTCTAATTTGAAATTTTGAACTATGTTATTAGTTTTGGGAGGTGTTTTGTGAAGTCCAATGTTTGTAATTAGTTCTTAAGATCTTAGGTAGTCTTAGATAGATGTGTGGATGTATTTTTAATGTACAAGTGTAATGTAATTTCAATAATGAGAGGTGACTTATAATTGCCCCTTCATTTATGGAGGTGGCTAAGATGAGGGAAGTTGGTAGTTACATGCTTTAAGGAATATAAAAGTGGAAATACATGTTATAGAATCATTATGCGTAGATAGGAGAGTAGTAGAGAGTTTAGGAAGTAGTAGGTTCAAGAAGGATAGGAAGATGAAGCAAAAGAAGATTTGGTACTATCCATGAAGGACGGAGTATGATATTGAACTGTATTGTGTACATATTCATAAAAAAGCAATAGAAAATGAGTTATCTTGTTTGTATGTTTTCATATTCAAAATGATCTGAATGTTTCTTGAATCTTGATAATGATCAGACATGTGTTTTAGGATTGTTAGCAAGGTATTTTGCATGAATAACACAAGTTTGTGTTGTAGACAGGGGAGTGATAGATAGAAATGAATAAGATTCCACAAATGGAGATTATTTGTATGAGAGAACCTTATGAGAAAGAACCCTAAAGGTGTCTTGAGAGTATACAGTCTTTATATGGCCATTAGTTGTCTTATATACTGACTAATACCCTTGTACAATATATATGGTTTATGTTTCTGAATTGACAGTTACAGTCAAGAAGGGAAAAGGTGAGTTTTTGTGTTTTAGAAGGTTAGATAAGCTCAAAAAAAATTGGAAGAGGTGTTAACAGGGTTGGTTATACCTTATAAAGTGAACAAAAAGTTTGAAAAATCAATCAAACATAGATTAGACCAATTATTGAACTCTCAGCCTTTATGCAGGGTTAAAACCCTAGAGGGAAGTCAAAATGGTGTAACTCTATGTTGAACCAGTCAAAGGTCTTGGATTTGATAGTGGAGATAGGAGAGGTTAATTATAAACTATTAGAGGTGGTATTAGGTTGTTTTGTGGTGTACGAAGAAAGGAAACTTAGATGCAAAGACTGTGTGTCCTATTGAACCCTGTCAAGAAGCTAGATTTCCATCAAAGTGAATGATTATAAGAGTTTAGAGGTTGGATGAGATAATCTAGTGATTGGGAAAGTTAACTAGGTTTATTAAATACCTATTTCAGGTCTTGAAAGTGTTATAATAGGTGAAAGTTTCAATATCATTCATTTTAAAAGGTCTCAAGTAACTCAGGACTATCACAGTCCTATAACTAGGGTTTTTAGAAAGAAACTTATATATCTAGATTTGTAACCATACAAAATGACATAAAATGGGTAATCACATGTAATTCATGGTGAAAAAGAAGATTTAGGAGGTTTTGTATTTTTACCACCCTGTACAGTACAGTCTATGTTGTTATGAGAGTGAATAGGCCAAATGAAGGGTTAATTGTCAAGAGGAAGAGGTGAGAAAGTGGTTGAGCCAAGTGAGTTGGGTAATGAAACTTGGGGTGGAGATAGAAAAGGATAGATGGTACTAGAAAGTACATTATATTTTTTATGCAAATCTCTACTTATTTGTAGAACTGAAAAAGGACAAAAAAAGGCTACAAAGAAGGGGTAAAATTGAGAAGAGTTGCATAAGAGAGCTTAAGGAAAGAATGAGGATTGTTATTGAAGTGAGGCATGTTATACATGATCAAAGAAGCCTATATAAGGCATAATATGTGTCACAAAATTATAGATGAATAATTGAGAGGTTTGAAGCATCAAAAAACTAAGAAGAGAGAGTGAACTAAGAAGAGGAGACACTGAAAACAGAATGAAAGAGATAGATAGTTATGGATATCAGAGTTAGAGTTATATGAAGAGCAAAGAATGATGTCTCTATGCATCATAATGTCTCGATCCCATAGAGTAGTAAAAAATTTGGTTCCCTACCAAAAATTATTTTGAATGATTATTTTGCCAAAAAAAAATCAAAGTTTATGAAATATGTAATTTTTAACACCTATTTTAACTCTTACCTGAAATTCAAAAATAATGGATCCTTCAATGCTCTTCTCAATAATCCATATAATAAAGTTTTGGTACACTACAATATTAGTAATGTGACCTTGTCAAATACCCAAATAGTAAAATAAAATAAAAAAGTGTGAAGGAAACCATATAATACATAAAATATGTCTCAAATAATGACAATACAAGAAATCCATCATAGAAAAAGTATATTGCATTAATTGAGTTCAATCAGACTACATGTTTAGGATGGTTGGCACTATAAAATGTAGATCATTATTATCTTAAAATAAAGATGCCAACTAATTTAAATGGCAGGCACAAACTCTTGTTAATACATTATTCTATAGGCATTTTAAGTAGGGAGGGCTACTTGGAAACAGCCAATGCCTATTGATCTATAATCTAACTAAAAATGACCCAGTCAAATACACGTGTGAAGATGATTTTACCTCATGGTGGTTGCATTCTTTGCTCTAAATAACCCAAAAAATAATATAAAATAACATTATAAGGTGAATAATATTCAAAAATAAATGTCGCCAATTATTAGAGCCACTTTAAGAACATATTCACCAATGATGCCCCTACTCCTAATGGCATAAATAAGACTTTGTTTAGCATCAGTCTCCTTTTGATCTCCAACTCCAATGCTTCCATTCATTCCCTATTATGTTTTTGCATTGATATATTGCATCCCAAGTTTACAAACCAAATTGGTAGATTAACAAGTAGTGTAATGTATAATTATTTCCATTTATGAATGCTAAATGATAGTGTAATAAATATTTAAGGACCATAAATTAATAGAAGTGGGAAAAAAACAAGTTTAATCCAAAATTATAGGCATAAATAACCTTAATTTTTAAATAACCTATTATGGTTACTTCCATTTGTGGATAGAGATCTTTCTTACAATTTTATCGGATTATAGGAATGCACAGTTTCATGACATAAATTATGCATCAATAGAATACAACTACCACCTTATAAACTAATAATGCAATAGATATGTAGGCATCATACATTAATTAAAGCTGAGGGAAAATTACCTGAGTTCAAAATTATTATTGGAAATAACCTTAATTGTATAAGATCAATTGTGGTTTCTTCCATTTACAATTTGAAACTTTCCTGCAATTTCACCAGATCATAAGAATGCACCGTTTCACAACCTAAACTATGAAACAATAGAATGTAGTCGTAACCCTACAAGTTAATCCTCTTCATTGTCTCTATTAGATCAATCTTCACATGTCAGTTGGCCGTAAAGATTTTCTTACAATTTTCCTTATTCAGAAAAAGAGGCCAAACTTTTAGAGGCCATAACTTTTGATCCGTAGCTCCATTTGAGCCCATCTTCATGCCAAAATGACCGTCTCAAAAATTTCAATGTAATCATAACCCAACTTGTCCAGTTATGGATGTTTTTGATATTTTTTAAAGGCTATAGGTGACCATATGAGGATCTAAAATTATAGTTTAATATTAGTTTTGATATTTTTCTAATTTTAAAAATTGTATTTTTGTAACCGGAATTAAAAATCGGTTGATATTCATCTGATAAGTTAATTTTAGTGTTTATTTTATTTTTGGATATTTTCAAAGCTACACGCACTTGCATGCAAAACTTACTAAAAATAGTAACTACTAAAAATAATAGGTCAAATTTTATTATTTTTTAGAGTTCTGAATTTTGCATGTCAATTCCAATTTTGAGTTGAGGCTTATTTATGCATGGTTTTTAATTATTTGAATAATTCAATACAAATCAATACAAGTTATTATTTCATAAGATTTGCCTATTGATATTTTATTTTCTTGATAATATTCAAGTTCTTATATGGTATCATAACAAGTTCAATCTTAGAGTTATAAGAGATGGTGAGAGGATGAGGAGGAATCACTCAAATGAACTAGGTTGTGCAAGATTTGTATAGGGAAGTAGAATAATTAATCGATATCATTGTGAATCAAAGACAAAGGAGAGTAAAATATAATATAAAAGATGACACAAATCATGAAGAAGAAATTATGCAAGAGGAGAAGCAACAGGAACAACCACCATCAATGGAAGAGAGGATGGTTAGATATTTAGAAGGAAGGAATGAACGAATCAAGGTTGACATTATAAATTATGGAGGAAGTTTAAAACCAAAGGAGTTAATAGATCGGATGAATAATATGGAGAATTTTTTTTGAATGGATGAACAACACGAAGAAGTTTTTTGAAGAAGGTAAAGTTTGCATGCATGAAATTGAAGGGTCACGTAATGATTTGGTGGGATCACTTATAGAAAAAAGACAAAAAAAGGTAAAAAGAAGATCAACTCATGGAAAAATATGGAGAATGGGTGAGAGAGAAATTTCTTCTTGTAGATTATGCACAAACTCTATATAGAAGATTCCAAAATTTGAGGCAGAAAGATCATAATATAAAATAATATACATATGAATTTTACATGATTTCCATATGAGTAGATCATGATGAAATAGAATAATAGATGGCCACAAGGTATGTAAATAGTTTGAAGTTTTGTATTCAAGATAAATTAAGCATGCATACTTTGCATACAGGAAGCTTATCAATTATATTTGAAAGTAGAAGAAAAATAAAATAAATAGAATTTCAGTAGAACATTTATTAGTCCAAGAAGAGGACAATCCCCTCCAATATAGGGATGATGTGGATTTAATACAAATAGAGGTGGGTTTAATACCACTAGAGGAGAATCATCATGTGGTTTAGAAAGATAAAATATAATATACAATGGTTTCAATCCTAGCAAAGAGGAAGAGGATTTTAGAGAGGACGAAGCTATGGTGGTAGATGATGGTTTCCAATTCAACACAGATCTTATGTTTGTTATATATGTGGAGAATAAGGTCATAAAACATTTGAGTGTCCACACTACCAAGATCAAGAAAGGAGGCAAAAGGATCACCCAAGAGTGAAACTAATTGAAGTTGAAATAGAAGGGGTAAATATTGAAGTTATAGCAACAGATATTGGAGAAAATCTCATGATGAGAAGAACAATGATTGCTCTAAATAAATAACATGTATAGAATCCGCGCAGGGCCATGGGGGGCCAAGGTGGCAAATCTCACAAGCCTTCCAAAATTAACAAGGAAGGATTCCCCTCCGGAGTGCAAAGGTCGGGGTGGATTGCTGGTAAACCAGCCCCGAAGGCCAGACTGATTGATTATTCGAAAAGTGATTCGAAAGAAGCAACCCAAGAGGAAGAGTCTGAGGAGCTAGAAATCCAAGAAATTTTGGAGGACACTAGAGGGAAGCAGGTTAATAGGGATTTTGAGGTTATTGAGGAGCAGGGTGCTGACACTATGAAAACTGCTGACAATAAGGGGAAAATGTATGTCAAGGAAGCTAGTGAGGGCACTGAGAATGAGATTGATTAAAAAATTAAAATTGGGGCCCTGAAGGACTGCATTCAAAAGCTGGAGAAGGTCTTCACCAAAGGGCTTCGTAATATAATTCTATTGAACATGTCTATGCTGGAAGTGGTGGGTAATACTGGGTATGCTGACAACGCAAAGAATGAGAAACTCAATGATCTTATCAAATTAATAGTTATGTAAGGGGAGACCTCTCTGACTCTGGTCTTCCCATGGCTTGTGTTTTGTTTCTATCTGTTGTTCTCGGCTATGACGTCGTCTCTCTGAAGGCATTTTTTGTTTGTTTGCCTTTTTGTCTTTTTTGACTGTATAGAGTTCAGCCCCTGGTTTGCTGCCTTACTTTATCAAAAACATGTATAGAATTAAGAAGGTGGTGTTGCATGGCTGCAAATAAATATCTTTCAAACAAGGTGTACTTTAGGAGGTAATATATGCAAAGTAATTATAGATGGTTGTAGTTTTGAAAATATGGTTTCTAAGGACATGATTGAGAAACTAGGTTTGCATTATGAAAATCATCATAATCCTTATCATATTTCATAGTTTACGAAAGGGAATGAAATTAAAATAGATAAAAGGTGATTAATCAAGTTTTCTATAGTTAAAACTTACAAGGATAAAATATGATGTGATGTTATACCAATGGATGCATGCCATGTGTTATTGGAAAGGACATGGTACTTTATAAGAAAATCATTTCATGGCTGAAATCATGTTGAATGAAAAAGATTTTATTAAAGACATGGAGATGATAGGTTGTTGTTATGCATTAGTATCAAAAAAGAAGACATCAAAGTGGTGAAAGTACCAACAGAAGTAGCAGTAGTGTTGAAAGAATATATAGATGTTATACTTGATGATTTACCAGATGGTGTACCACCAAAGAAAGATATTCAAAATCATATTCATTTGATTTCAGGATAGGCTCTATCCAATCAATATAGGATGAGTCCAATAGAACATGCAAAATTAAATAAATAGTTTACTAAATTATTGAGGAAGGGTGTAGTAATAAGGGAGAGCATGAGTCCATGTGCAACATCAGCATTTCTCACTCTAAATAAAGATTGAGGGTGGAGGATGTCTGTGAAACTATAGAGTAATCAATAAAATTACAATCAAGCATAGGTTTTTTATACCTTATTTAGATGATATGATGGATGTTCTTGCAGGAGCAAAATATTTTGCCAAGATTGATCTAAGGAGTGGATACTATCATATTCAGATTCATGAAGTAGATAAATAAAAAATAAAATTTAATACTAGAGATGGTTTATATGAGTGGATGGTGGTGCCATTTAGATTATCTAATGCCCCCAACACATTTATGAGGGTGATGAACATAGTGCTACAAGAATATAGTGGTAAGTTTGTGGTGGTTTATTTTGATGATATTTTAATATTCAGTAAGACTAAAGAAGAACACTTACAACAATTGAGAATGGTATTAGAATTGTTAATAAAATAGAAGCTCTATGTGAATTTGAAGAAGTACATGTTTATGCAGAATAGTTTGGTATTTTTAGGATTTGTAATTTCAATATATGGTGTAAAAATAAATGAAAAAAAAGTAAAGGCAATTGTTGAGTGGCCTATCCCAAAGAGCATCATAGAGGTAAGAAGTTTTCATGATTTAACAAATTTTTACATAAAGTTCATTAAGAATTTTAGTAGTCTTGTTGCACTAATAACAAATTGAATGAGAGGAAAAGAATTTGCATGGACAAAGGCAAAAATAGAAAGATTTCAATTGTTGAAGAAGAAAATTACAGAAAAACCTATTTTAGCATTACCAAATTTTAGAAAAGTATTTGAGGTTGATTGTGATGCTTTGTTTGTGAGAATTGGTGCTATGTTGAGTTAAGATGGGAATCTAATAGCATATTTTAGTGATAAATTGAATGAGATAAGAACAAAGTATTCTATGTATGATGTTAAATTTTATGCCATTGTACAAGCATTAATAATTTGGAGACATTACCTAGTGCCTAAAGATTTTATCTTATTTACTGATCATGAGGCATTGAAGTATGTGAACACTCAAAAGAAGTTAAATAGTAGGGATGCAAAGTGTGTGTCTTTCTTATAGGGTTATACTTTTGTGTTGAAGCACAAATCAGGAAAATAGAAATAGGTAGCTGATGCTTTAAGTAGGCAAGTGTGGATGATAACTACTATGCTAAGTGAAGTAGTTGGATTTGAATTTGTCAAGTATATGATATTGAACCATATTTTGTCAAGATAGTTGAACAATGTAGGAATCAATTGATAGGTGATACACTAATGTTTATGATATCTTATGTAAGATGGTTATCTCTTCAAAGGGAAAAAATTATGTATTCCAATTGGGTCTCTAAGAGATAATATTATAAGAGAATTGCATAGTGGTGGTTTAGATGGATAATTTGGTAAGACAAAGACAATAGCTTTGGTGGAGGAAAAGTATTTTTTATCAAAGATGAAAAAAGATGTGACAAGATATGCTTCAAAGTGTAGGATATATTAGGTGGCAAAATGACATGCATAAAATATAGGGTTTTACATGTCATTACCAGTTCTAAGAGGACCATGGATAGATTTGAGTCTGGATTTTGTGTTGGGATTACCAAACACACAGTGAGGTAATGATTTAATTTTTGTTCTTGTAGATAGGTTTTCTAAGATTGTTCATTTTATTTCATGTAATAAAATCAATAATGCCACTAGAGTTGTAAAATTATTTTTTTAAAGATAGTGTGAGATTATGTGGTGTTCGAAAAACTATTACATCAAATAAGGACACAAAATTTCTAAGTCATTTTTAGAGGAATTAATGGAGGAATATGGGAACCAAGCTATAATTCAGTAGTGCATAACCCAAACAATGGAACTTTTATTTACCACAAGTTAAGTTTTGATGCTAAGGGAGAGAGTTAAACACATCAAATTACAAACTTGTTCAATTATGACTATCTCTTACCAACCCTTCCAAAGGACAAATCCATATGGTTTGAGAATTTTACAGGGTTTAAAGTTAGATTAGGAGTAGTTTTAAATACCCATTCCCATCTTACAATATTTCACAAAGTTTATTGAATAGACTTTAAATGGAAACACACTATCTCACTTGTATTTCACAATTAGGTTTCATCCTTGTAGCCCTCCTAAAACACCTTTTTGGGTGGTTTAAAAAATATACAATTTTTTTGGTAAAAATATATTTTTTAGATACCCATTAATGGAATTCATACTTATACAAAGTTTTGTGGCACAATTCTCAATGAAAGTATATTAATTTAACTTGACTTCTCCAAATTAGGTCTCTTGGTCTTAAAAATGGAGTTTTAGTTCCTACATTCACCCACACATGCCAAAACTCAAATTATATAGTTGATTAAATTTTAGGACACTAACACCAAGCTATAGATCAAATTTGAAACTTTGAAACAAAGACTAGATGCCTAAACCATAAAATGGTCAAATACCCCAAACTAGGTTCTTACACAAACCGAGAGGTAACATAATGAAGTTTTTAAGGGAAAATGAATGTTTCAAGGACTAAAAGTATATTATATGGTCTATGAAAACCTAATACACCTTATAGAATTTTAATAACACTCCACTTGCTAACAAATAGACTTAGAAATCTCCTTTACTTGTTGGATTGTTCATAACATGGTAGTGTACAAGACTGTTTGCAAACAAGTTTAGGTTTTTATGAAGTATTTATCTCTTCAAGGATTATAAAAATTTTAAATAGGTTCCTTTTACCTCAAATAATCTAACCACAACCTTCAAACTATTAGAATACTTGAATTTTACCCAAAAGAGTCTCTTTACTAGTCTTTATCCTTGACTGTTTAGAATGTAAAACAAGGTACAGGATAGAGGGTTATAAACTTGGGGTTTGAATGGTTTTTTTGTATCCTCCAAGGGATGAGAGTTTTAAAAAGCTTATTACACTTCTTAATAACTATCCAATACTTTGGAAATGATCAAACTCCTTAACTTAGTCTAGAGAAACCTTCTTTAACTTGTAAAGTTGATCATGTAATACTCATATTTTTTAAGGATTGAACATCTCCTCTCTCACACATGTAAATAAATGAACCAACTTAAAATACACCAAGGAAACAATTCATACAAGTAATCACACTTACCAATGTTCTCAAAATCATTCACAAAAATCTTCAAATGCTTCTTTCATTCATGATCATTCTTGGTTTCAAAAAATCATACTCAGAAAATTAAGATGCACAACCTTCCTTTTCAAAAGTGATCATATTTATCTATTTATTAGAGATAACACCTCCTTCTCTCACTTGGATAATGACCCCTTTTAACCTCTACATGTAATATATCATCCTAGAAACACTCTAATTATTTCTTGATTGCCTCCAACGTAGGCTTAAGCATAAATAAAATGCATTTTTAAAATTTAACAAAAGTTTCAACAAAACATAAGAGACCACAAAGGTGGACAAACAAACCAAGATATAAATTTAAACCTATCAAAATCATGCTTAACACCTCAAAACTATAGCAAGAAATTCAAAATTTTGAATTTGGCATTTTGGCAAGAAAATGCTTAGATGTCTTAAATTCAAATTTTAAGAACACTTAGGCCCTAGAAATGACTCCTATGTGTCCTCTAAACCTTATAAGACCTCTAATGACTCAAAACATAAAAAGAACAAACCAAGATTGAGTAAAATGGTGATGCTCTTCATCAAGTTTACATATAATAGTTTAGTGAATAAATCAATAAAAAAGTTAGCATTTCAAATTATTTATGGGAGAAATCTTATGTGTTTTAGATTTGGTACATTACCAATTGTAAAATGAGTTAGTGATGATGCAGAAGCATTTGTATAACATATACAATAGTTTCAAGAAGAAGTAAGAATAAAGTTACATGAAAGTAATGAGAAGTATAAAGTAGCAACATATGTTAGAAGAAGGTCAAAAATATTTGAAGGACATTTAGTGATGGTTTACTTAAGGAAAGAGAGATTTTTGAAAGGCATATATAACAAGTTGAAGTATAAGAAAATTAGGCCATGCAAAATTGTGAAGAAAATCAATGATAATGCTTATGAGGTGAATTTATCACATAATTTTGATATATCTCTAGTATTTAATGATTCATATTTGTATTGGTTTCTATGGAGAAGATGGCAAAGGTGAAGAAGATGAACAAGTAGATTGACAGCAATAAAGGCCAAAGAGAAGAAAGAAAAGATAGTGCAGTAACTAGATAAGAAGATAGTAAGTACAAGGCAAGGAATTTATGATAGATATTTGGTATAGTAAGAAGGTGTACAGTAGGAAGACAACACTTGGATTACAAAATGGGAGTTGAAGAAGATTGATAAGAACTAATGGCAATAATATAATCAAATCAACTCATAGGAGCTGAGTTGTTTTCAACCAGAGGAGACTGATGTAGAAAAAGAGGCCAAAATTTTGGAGGCCGTCATTTTTGATCCATAGCTCCATTTGACCCAAACTTCACGTCAAAATCATAGTCTCAAAAATATTGGTGCAACCATAACTGGCCTATCTAGTTATGGATGTTTTCAATATTTTTTAGAGGTCGTATGTGACCATCTGAGGGTCCAAATTTGTAGTTTAATATCATTTTTAGTATTTTTCTAATTTTGGAAATTGTATAATTTTGTAACAAGACTTGAACTACAATTGATATTCATTTGATAGGTTAATTTTAGTCTTTAGTTTATTTTAAAAAAAATTTAGAGTTATGCATACTTACATGTAAAACTTACTAAAAATAGCAAGCTGAGTTTGATTATCTTTTAGAGTTCTAAATTTTGCATGTCGACTCTAGTTATGATTTGAGGCTTATTTATGTATGGTTTGTAATTATTTTAATAATTTAATATGAATCAGTACAGGTTATTGTTTCAGAAGCTTTGTCTATTGGTATTTTCTTGTTTTGATAGTATTCGGGTTCATTATTGCCCTAATATGGATTTTTTTGGTTGGATTAAATTACTGAAACAATTTTTTTTTATTAAATTTAGTTGTGGTAGATGTTAATTATGTTTATAAAAATATTTAAATCAATGTGACAAAATAAAATTATTAAAACAAATTTATTATAAAACCTAGTTGTAAAAGTTAATTATATTTATAGTAATATTAAACTCAATGTGATAAAATGCACCTTTAATATGTGTGCATAAGCAATATCTATTGATGAATAGTAAATAACCAATTAAAAATGGCAATGTAATAAATATCTAAGCAACATATATTGATAAAATCAAAACGCAAAAAATTAAAACAAAATATAGGGCAAAACCAAAATATATACAAATGAAATTCAGACATTTTTTAAAAAATAAATAAAAAGTTCATTTTTTTCTTGTTTTTTCAGTATATTAAAAAATATTCATATAAAACCATATCTCTGTGAATGCAATGCATGACCCAACAAAATGCATACATAGACTAACACACAATGCATCTTGTGCCATACAAGGCTATGAATTAACACTACAAGGTAACACAATTTTTATTACTTGTTGTGATATGTTTTCATTATAAATGTAACATGTAGTTTAAAATGACGATACAATAAATATCCAGGGAACACACATTAACCAAAGGGACCAATTTTTTTACAACAAACTATAGATCAAAACTAAAATATATAGAATGCATATTTAATAAATGTATTTGATTGACCAAATAAAAACAAATAGTTCTATTGATTTCTATAGTACCTACTATGGTAGGGATAATAAGACTAGTAATTATACGCATTAAATATTTTGAAATTAAGTTATAAAATGATTTTTATTTTATTTTTTTAAATAATTAATTATGGTATATAATTTTTATAGTTTTAAACACCTTAAAATGCCCCTTTGACTTTATTTAGTGTTATTTTATGAGTTTTGATGTCTTTGTTTTTGTATGGGTAAATTGGTTCAAATTAAACATTATTCAATTACTTTGTCAACTTTTGTTTTCTAAAACCCTCTTTCTTGATTCCTATGCTTTACCTCCTAAGCTATTTTTAAGTTTTCTTATCCTATGTTAGGACCATACAAACTCTTGATGCCTATCCTGAATGTTTTTGCAATCATGTCACTTTGATTTTTATCATCCCTTTTAGTTGGATTGGCACATCTATCCCTTTCCACATTTCCCATTTATAGCCTTTATCACCAAATTTTTATTTAAATTCATCTATAAATATACAAATGATTAGGTTCATTTGATAATCAATTAAACACAATCACTTCTCATTTTCTAGTCATCATTTTATTATAGAGCACATTTAGCATGCATGCTAAAATTATCTCTATTATGATTTTTTTTTAAATGAATGTATTTATTCCAATCCAAGGGCTCTAATAAATTAGAGTATTTATCTAACATAAACTAATAATTTTATTCTCCTTAACACTCTAGGTGAACCATATTTATAGCATTTTAGGAATATATGATTCAAAACAGATAAAATAAGGGTAAGATGCGAAGGAATAGAAGCATGTGAATAGGTATTGTGCATCATTTTACAAGTGGTGGTGACTAATTAATAGTGTTTGTATGATCTTGGTAGCAGTATCATAATACTTTCAAATTACAATGAAAATGTGCCATAGCTTCAGGGGTGCATTTCTAGGTCCAAATTGTAGTGAAAGATTTAGTGACATTATAGAAACTAGATATGAGAATTCTATTTTGCTTATGTCCTTATATGTTTGATTGAGCATTTAATTAGGAATTATTGAGGTATGATTTTACATGTGTGATCCTAAATTAGAGGTAATACATTTTTATATTATATTTTGGTGAACCTCAACTATATTACAGCTCCTATGGTTTCATTTTGCATTGAATTTCACACCTCATAAGGTTTAATTATTATGCATGCTCCTAGATGTAAATGTTTTTTTTCCTCATTTTTGGTTGATCCCAAATTCAAGGTCCTTAAAAACTTTGGAAAAAAAAGCCTAGTATGTTTGGTCTTGCATGGTGTAGATGCCCAAATTTGATCAAGCAACACAAGTAGTATATTTTTTTGTGACTTTAAATCTAGAAACTCCTAATATTAAAAAATAATTTATTAGTACATATTTTCTTTCTGCTTGTATTTACATTGATGTTATCACATGGATTTCAAAAGTGTTATTTTGTTATTCTAATTCTTATGCGCATCAGAGGGATCCATGGTATTTTAATTATTTAATATTATTGTTTTTTTTTAATTTCTAGAAAACCACTTTTTATAGATGAACACACCCTGCATGGTTGGTTGTAAACTACGATCTTGTCCCAACATCTTTTATGGTCCTTATTTTGAGTCATGTTTTATTTTAGGTCTCTTTTTATGACCATTTTATTACTTTTGAATCAAATTTTACATGCAAATAAGTTTTAAAATAAAATTAGAATTATTCTATATATAGAGCGGTCAAAATCTTTTCACACCTTACACTTATCTACCTAGCAAGAAAAAATGAATAAAATCAAATCAAAAGTATCCTTGCACAAGGATTTTGATATTTGAAGTTTATATTGTTACATCTACATTGCATGCTTAGACCAAAGGAGGACCTAGGCAAAAGAACATTTAGATTCATAATGCATATAATATAATAACACACACACAACAGGGAGAAATACATTAGCCTGATCCTATTTTGGTTATGTAGGCATCACTCAGTTATAGGGAGTTTTTGAGGCCAACTCAACTATTCCCTTAACCCTAAATTTCCCCTTTTCTATATGATTTATGTACAATACCTTGGCAGGGATTCTTTGGTAAGAATATAAGATGAAACACATGTCACAACATAAGATTGGATATATCCAATGGATAAAAATCATCTACATGCAGTCTATCATAATTTTATTCACACATTTATCTCATAGTCAACATAGAAAAGACCACGCTATAAAGACAAGGCCGTAGGACATGGTGGTCCAAATCCATTGGTCACATCTCAACTAATTAAAATATTCACTATCGTAGGTCAAGATCATAATCAATTGTAGTCATATACAAACCTATGTACTCAGATTACAAATAAGTGTTCATCCCCTTTTCATTTATTGGGTTTAAAAAACCTAATTGTTCATTTTTTTACAGAATTAGATTTGTGTATGAATGATTATTTATTTACAATCTATTTTAGTCAGCACTTTGTAATAATTAGATAAATACTCTCTTAATCTCCAATTTTGATAAAATATGTTGGTGGACTTGCTTTCTTTGTTAAAAATTATAAGCCCTAGTTTTCCTTTTAAAACATTTCTAGGGTTTCAAATATTTTTTTTAGATTTCCTTCTTAAGTTGGAGTGTTTTTAACATGCGTATGTATCTCTCCTCTTATTATCATTTTAGTCTTTGGAAATTTAAAATTTGATAAAAAAATCTCTCCCTCTTCACCTCATTGATGAATTCTTAGAAAGTACTTATAATTATAATATAGAAGGGACTAACTATCAAGATTATGTGTTAGATGCTAATGAAGAACATGACTATGTGTAGAATGATGACAATGAAGAATACTACCCACATGATGATCAATGCACTAAAGATAGTAATGTAGAAAGATGTTATTCTCCTACCTCTTCTATTATTTCTTTTAAAATCCATGTAAAAAAACTATCAATATAATTCTAAATGAATGTCTCGTTAGTGATGCATGCTTTGATGATACTCCTAGGTTATCAAAAACTTTTGCTGTCTTTTTTTCACATTTTACAATATAAATCTGAAATAACTTTAAAAAATTGGAATTATATATCAAAGTACATTTTTTGATGTGTTTCAAACCCAATACCTCACTTGTTGATGCAAGCAATAAATATTTAATGTACTCATATACGCACAATCAAAACCAAAAGAGGTGAACTGAGATAATTATCTATAGGTAAATATATACAAAGGGTGTTATGGGGAAGCACGTTACTTTCATTTTTTTTATGGGGTTCAAGGCGTATCCATATATACATACATGATAAAACCTGAGCACCATATGTGGCACTCGTTCTTCAACATAAAACCATTTATAGGTCCTTAACCCTAGGTAAATACCTCACTCTGCTCAGTGGGTTTTAGTTTTACTTGAGGATGGTCAAGATTTTAAGATCAGTCTAATTGAAAAGGATAACTCTTACAACCTATGTTATCATTTAGGTTAAATAGTTCTTCGTTAAGGGTACAAGTTAATTTATTGATCAAATCTCATAATCAAGTATGATTTCAAAAAATTAAATCATAAACAGCAATTAGAAATTAATTCAACATATGCAAATTTATAAAAGTATACAACATAAAATAGAGTACAAATAAGGACATATTGAAATTCAAGGTTTTGTTGGCAACTATTAAGTGCTACCGGCCTAGGTTATTGATTCCTTTACAGCCTAAAAGTCACTACACCAATGCCAATGTGTTCCTTTTAATTTATACAACACTCAATTAATAAACATGAATATTTTTATTTGATTAATGAATAGTAATATAGTTATGATCAACATAGTTATTCATCAAATAACTTTCATGGGTAGCCTATAATTGAATTCATGTTACAATATTATATTGGCATATCTAATATGATATGATAAAAATAAAGAGAATTCAAAACATATTACAGCCAAGATAACTTATATTTAGATAACCATTGATCATACAATTATTTATAAGGTTAAGGGAAAGAACATATTCAACTCATATAAATTCATATATATTCCAATATTTTCAGCCATACTTTAACTTAAAATTTATTTAAACCAATAAACAACTATCACCTTAATCATTCATATAAAAAGGAATTTATTAAAGAAATAATCCTCTTTCAAGGTAATATTTTCCATTATCATCTAAGGTAATACATTTAATCATGAACAAGTATAATAAAATATCGCATTCTATATTTGAACAAGTATAATCTAAGCTTGTATTCAATAAGTTTTTAAGTGAACTAGATGATTTAAAAGTACATGAACAACAAAATATTTTCATGCAATTGAATGCATACCAATCGTAAAAACATGAATTCAACCGAGTTTTGAGTTGATTAGAATCCAAATAAAATGTTTCACTTAAGGAAATTTTATAGAAATAATGTTGGGCTCACCATGGCAAACAAGTTTAGCTTGTGAAAGCACATGCAATTGATAGGGATAAAATTAGCAAGTATGCAAACAACCATCATTCTTTTATACAACATCAAACAAAGTAGAATAAAATATTTTGCCATTACATTTCGTTCATTAGAGTAATATAAGATGGTTTCAAAATCAATTCTATATTAATTCATTTCATAATTCTAATTTAATTAATTCCCAGGCAACCCTTTTAATAAACTTAGGAATTTTTACTCATTTCAATAATTTTTTTAATTTTAAATGAGATAATGAAAGCAACACTTTTAGATTTAATATATTCAATATACATACCTTTATACATGACTAGATATGTGTGAAGTATGTATTCGAGGAAAGGATTTCATTTATATTTTCCCATACACCAGCAGCAAGTGTATTTGGACTAATCAAATAATCCATGTATAGTTTAAACATCTATGAAATTTCCATGTTCTATACAACCTCTAATGTTTACCACATCATAAATAAACAATTCACAAGTATCTATTGAAATACATCAATGATAATCACTATGATAATTTACTTTATCAAATAAAATATGTATGTTTCTACATCAAGAAAACATATGTATATGCCTAAGTAAACCTTTACTCATATTAACCATCAATTACTCTTATCTAATAACAAGATCATATAACTAAATCAAGGAGCCAATACTGCATTGATAATATCAAAAAATTACTCTAAGTTAATAATATGAATGAAGTTTATAATAAATCAACATCTATATAAATGAATTACCTTCAGTAATATAAAAACTTCAACTTCATACCAAAGAAGCAACATTTAAGCTTTTCATTCTTTTTCTTACATTCTATGAATAACACAAGTTAACACTAACATAATTAACCAATATCAAATCAAGATAGAATACTATGTTCATGAATCAAATAACATTAAACATTAACAACTAATTAAGAATGTATAAATAACATAAAATAACTCATTACTACTTCACATTTTTTGTAAGATCATCCAAGAATGAGGCAGCAACTAATTGAATTAGACAAACCCTCTAAACTAGTCCTATGATCCCAACCATCGATGGTCCTTAGTACCCCAACCATCATCTAGATAGTGATTTCGGTAACCAGGAATGAACAAAGAGTTATGAGCAAGTCAGATTCTAAACCATTAGACATCTCAACACAATAACATAACACAAATAAAAGACAAACAATCACCATTTGAGGTGAGATACAAATAACCAACCCATCATCGATATAAATCAAAAGTGGAGATAACTGATTGCAGGTTGTCAAAGGATATAGTAACGGATTAAACAACTAAATCCATTTCTATAGATTATAGAAAAACCAACTTCAATCCCCTCCAAGTATGTTGTCAGCCTAAATTGTCCCAAATACAAATTTATAACCCATGTATACAAGCATACCAACTAATGATGAATTATTTAGGTATGGTTTAGGAATGGTGAACTAACAAGTATACAGTAAATGCAATCAAAATAAAAAGCACAAAATATAACTTAACAGTTATACTCAACCAAGTCACAATCAATAATTAAATCAAATAAGCATGATAACTAGCCAACCCATTCATTCAACATTCCAAACATCATTTAATAATTCCAGTAAACCTTAAACAATACTTAGAATCAATATAAAACCATTTCATCATACAAAAAACATTTGCAGGTTCAAAATCAAACCATCATATTCATTAATATGTAAATGAAATCCCAACAGACTCCACCTATAATCCTTAAAGTTTCCAACAAAATATAAACACAATATTCATGTTAAAACCCCACAAAGGCAGGTCATTAAGTCACACGTAGGAATTTTTCTAAAATGAAAAGCACAAAAATTTTCCACCACACAGCCACCTAAAATGTGTCATTCAAATAATACATAGAGGAGCATCAAAGAAACACAAAGACCTAAATGTATATAAATATACAATGAAATCATTAAATCCATATAGTCGACTAAAAACCTAGTTGAAATCTTTGTTCCAAAGAACCAACAATTAATATATACATATAAAAACATAGTCAATGAGATAATAAAGAAACCCAATCGATTCCAACTTTAACCCAAAGCATAACTCATCATGTAATCACATGTAGGGTGCCTCGATGATTTTATAAATGAACTTAGTTTAATAACTTGCTTAAAGAAGCCATCCATATAACATAAAACTTAGCCTCAAAAGAATCCATGACTCCCATGTATAAAAAAAACCCAGTCATCAAACCTTAAAGAAACCCCCAAAAGATTTCCCATATAAGAATACATTCCAAAAATTCAAATTCAAATATAAACCCAGCCTTTATAATATAAATGACACCATGATTTACAAAATAGATTCAAATGAAATAAATATGTATACAGTTGACTTAAACAAGGGCTGAGACCCATTTTAAACATTATTTTAGTTTATATAAAACCAAAAGCATACAACCTTATATATATATATATATAAGTCAAGGTGTAGTGTTAGTCAAATGACCTGTTGTTACATATTTCAAATGCATACAAATAAATCCATGAAACCTTTATAGACAAGTTGATGAAATAAATTCAAGGGTAAACTCCTAGAATGAATTACATCAAGCACACAGGTATAAACAATAAAACCATTGACCCATTCCTTCATATAACAAAATCGATAACCCAACTGGTAAATCATATTTAAAACCCACACATAGTCAACTCATTCAAATGGAGAATGAAAGCATGCAGTCATGAATCCACAAAAACTCATATAGTCCAAGATTCATCGAATATATAACTATATAGAAAAAACCAGATGATATATATATATATATATATAATCTATTTTGTAAATTTACATGCAAAATGTGAATATCAACTATATCAAGTGTTGGATACACATTTTTAAGTCAAGACTTTCGAATGCATATACATCCTCCATTTTTTCGAAGATTTTTCTTAACAGAAAAGAATAACTATATGCAGTCCAAAAATGCTTACCCAAAAATACATAAGGAGAACTAACAAAAAAAGCTATCAAGTTTTAAACCAACATGAAATAGTCTTTTTTCTTCACATCGTGATGTTAAAACCACCATGCAAGCCTATGTTAAAAATTAGTCAAGCACCTCCCACCGTTTCCTTTCATTTTTATCCATCTTCCTATTCCCATCCAATCTTCCCATCCACCGCCTAACTCCCCATTCCTTCCATCCAACTCTCCATACCCATTCAATGCCCACACTCAATATGAAGTGAGATAAATCCTCCTACATTGATGCCAAACACTTCCCAAAGCAACAACACCAAAAACTCTAATTAATGTAATGGTCATTAAATGACCGTCTAGAAAAGCTGAACCAACAAACAATAAACAGATAATTAAACAACCATTAACATAATAAACCCAATTAACCACTTAAACATACTTTGAATGATAATGCCATCAAACCAAATAACCATACCACCACATTGTACTAAGTGGTCTAGGTAATGCTCCATGGGGGGCGGGGTGTGTCATGGGTATATCTAGGTAAGTCTTTAGGAAGTCCATGTCCAAGTAAGCAAGCAGAGTTTGCATGGAATGAGTGGAGAGTTATTCATGGATGTGAGAGGAGTTTATTGCAGACCATTAAAACACAATAACATAGTCAAAATGACTCCAAGTCAATCATGTGACTATATACATAGCAGTACAAGATAGTACACAAAATAAAATGCAATAAAGTACAAATGATGAGATAACGACATAACAAATGGATAATCAAGATCATCCAATGGTGGGGAATATAATCAAAAAACATGAATACTTATCAAAAATTGTTCAACTACCTAGAAACCACTCGAGTACCCTAATGTAGCACTTCTAACATTAGCCTAGCTCATAAGATGGTACCTACAACCAAAGAAGTACATCAGTAGTACCTGATCGAATAATCAATAAACAATTATAGAACTATAATGAAATATCAACTACAGTAGTAATCTATAAAACCATCAAGTGCTGAAATAAAATATGCCAAGTCATCAATCATGCAGTCTAAATATCACTACATCGAGTCCAACCACATAATCCAACTTAAACAAAGAAAAATAACAATCATTTATACACCAATAACCATAATATTTTAAATAGTATAATAGATTATAAAAAGGTGGGGTCATAACAAAATTAAAAAAAATTAAGTTTTCCCATAACATAATGAAAATGAAAATTATGTATCTGATGAGTTACATCATAGTTATACCAATGTTCTTTTTACATATGATAATGCCTTTAACAAAGTAAAAAGTGCAAATTCATCTACTACCCCTCTTCTTGTGAATATGAAAATATTATTATTTCAAATGTTGATTCAACAAGTGAAAAAGATGGTGATCATGATGAGTATTGGAATGATAATGATTATTAAGCTTATAGCTAAGAGGATAATGTTTTAACTACCCTAGTATAGTATCTTATTTACCCTCCCCTCATTATGATTGTATGTTACATGATAAAGAAAATGATAGCTTTCTTGATGTTCATGTCATTGCAAATTATGATGGTGTGCCTAGTTCCCCTTTAAAAGATAAAATTTGTGAACATGTTTATTCTAGTGATGAAAATTATAATGTTATTTATTATATTTAAGTATAATGTAATGTCTTTGAAAATTAAGGATATACTAAATGCTAATGGATCTTCCAAACCTACCATTCTTAAGAACAAAATTATTCCTAGGCCTTCTTCTCCTATCTGAAATAGTGTACCAATGGCTAAAATCAATAATAAAATTAAATTACTAAATAAGCCCATTAAAGATCTTAATATGCCTTCACAGGATTTTTTTCTTTAATGCATGTTCTTGGTGCTTTACAACATAAAGTACATTAACTCAACTTGGAAAGTAAGGCAAATCATTTTTCAGTTGATTTGAATGCTATATGCGGTAACCCTATAGTGCATAATATCTTGTATGCACTATTATCTCGTAATTTTTAGATACCAACATTTTCTAAGTTCAATGGAAGCGAAGATCATTATTTGCATATCATAGATTATATAAAAGTTATGAATGCCTATAAGGGCAACATGGTATTATTACAATTGTTTCCAAAGAGTTTATAGGTTGAAGCATTGAATTGGTTTCATCATTCTCTTCCTAGTGGGTATTTACATGCATATTTTGAGTTAGATGAAGTATCTCTTATGCTTATTTATAATAAAGGACCAAAGTTACACATGAGATATTACCATCCTTACATCAAATAAAGTGAGGGCCAGTTTATGATTATATCTTATAATTTAAGATATGTATGTATCTGTAAATTTATTAACCAACAGATTTGGAGACATAGTACCTATTTTGTAGGGGTCTTCTTTTTCCCCTCAAATAAAAATAGTTGTATCAAACATCTAAGTCATCTTATAATTTTTTTATGAGATTATTGCATTAGAGGAAAAATTGGGACTTGAATAAATAAATAAAGAGGCACATTTTGATATTGAGTTTTTACCACTAGAGTCACCTAAAAATGTTGAAGATCCTAACCCACCTCTTTCTAGAACAAAGCTTGCATAGAAGCCACAAATTACGGTACTACATAAAGGGAAAGAATCAATTTTCAGATCAACTCTTACTGTAACTAAACCACCTTATATTAGAAAGTAACCCATTTAGTTTGATTCATTCAAAGATAAGACTCATAAAATTATTAAGAAATTATTGGATAGGAGGAGGATTACACTTCCTCCTATTCATTATCATTCACTACATCAATTAGACAATATCATAAATAGACCTTATTAGAACTATCATCACATTAATGGTCATTGAGATAATGTTTTTTGTGCACTTAGAAGTAAGATTAAGTAGTATGTTAACAGAGGTATTATCATGTTTTCTAAGGGGACATCTAGGTCTCCCTTTCCTTGTTATGTTAGATCATATTCTACCATGAATGAGTTATCCTAGGATGTTCATTTTAAAGAACCAATGGTCACTCATCATGTATCTATAAATGCATCTAGAGAACCACGTTATGAGAGTTCAATTGTATCATTAGTTCAATAAAAGTGGAACTTAGTGCTTAAAGCTAAACAACCATCAATCAAAGTTGTAATACAAGGAAATAAGAAGTAATCAATATTAACCGTATGATAACATATAAATATTTTGTTGACAGATGTTACACACGTTCCTAATACAATTATTCATAATAAGATAGTTCCACAACCAAAGTATAATGATTCAGATATGTAGAATAAATAATATGGTTCACATTTTTTATTCCCTTCAGGTTGGTCAAATGATTTTTTTAGGGTATAATTAGTTCTTTATATGATTCTCAGATATAAATTTTTATTATAATTTAAAATGATAAAATATTAAATATGCAATAAAATCAAGCATACATTTTTTTTAAATACCATGTACTAAATCCATAACATAAAAAAATAAGTTTGAAATAATAAATAAACTCATATATAAAGTGTCCAACAACTTGAAATACAATGTAGGTTTCTCAAATACAATATAAATAGTCACTCAATAATTAGAGCACAGTCAACATGACCCTCTGTCTCCATCTCAATATCCTCTATATCTAATAACAATGGATCCCTAGAAGTAGAAGCCTATAGATCTTCTCGAGTCATCAACATGGATCTCTCCCTCTACTTGGTATCCTCATAGACAACTAGTCTTACATTGAGGTCTTAATGTTCTCTATACAATTGAATATACTCATCTAATAACCTAATACCTAAGGTAGGAATTGGATCAGGAGGGGGAATTTGTGCTCTAGCCAACTATGCCCTCAGGGTATCTTATTTTTTGATGGCCCAAACATAAGCAATAATGTCAATGACATCTGGATCAAATAGTGGAGCATGTACATTTACATCCTCTATAGCTTGATCGATCAAACCTCCATTGACAACATCATT
Organism: Torreya grandis; assembly: GCA_037957365.1. Taxonomy (NCBI): domain Eukaryota; kingdom Viridiplantae; phylum Streptophyta; class Pinopsida; order Cupressales; family Taxaceae; genus Torreya; species Torreya grandis. Next base: position 1,590,977 of record JARHVA010000300.1, read on the forward strand.
GGGAAGATACTGAGTAAGTTCTCACAATGTGGACTCAATTTTCGTGGTCCAATACTTATTTTCCTCTATATAGGCACAAAAATGCAAAACATTGGCTATTATTGAAAACCTTAATCAAAATTTTCAAAAAATATTAAGATTCAATCCCAATACTCACTGGTCCAACATCTTCCTCCATTATATTCAACAACTTGATCTCCTTGTATTAATTTTAGGTAATCACTTTCTTTTGAGGCATTTTTCTAAGTCAGAGCTCAAAAAATTAAATATTTTTAATATTCAAATGAATATAAATTTTGTCAATTCAAAGTGTGTGTGTGTGTTTGCAAAAAATTCCATACTACTATAGAACATGCTCAACATTATCAAAATGCATGGATTACCACACTGAATGGCTTCTATTTGGTCATCCATAACTCTTATTCAAACCTCTTTCTTCCATACAGAATATGATCACATAATTCCCTCTATTGCCCATTTTTTGACCTCACTTCAAATGTTTTGATATGTTGGTAGCTCATACTTCACTTATCCATAGCAGTTCCTTGACTTCTATGACTACCCACATACTTTCCAAACTCATTAAATTATCTTACAAATAAAAAAAATGGTAACAAACGTTGTCAAATCAAAAACTAAGTCAATAATTGTAAATATATCAAACTATTACTTTTGGTTCAATCTATTTACACCAATTTCATCCCTCTCACCAAGGGAACACATAGAGGTACTATTTCTATAAACTTAGTAAATAGGGGTAGTTGACTTAGAGCAAATAAACTACATATCTCTTTTGGACTCAGATTGCACTTCAGCTTACTTAGTACATACATAATATATTTCAATTTTGTCTAAATTATGCTTCAATTTACATAAATTTTTGCTCAGAATATTACAATTATGTTCAAATTATGCATAGTTGATATAGCTTATGCATAGATTATAAATAATTATTGCATAGTATGACACATTCTATAAGTAGATTGATATAATATACTCACAACATGCTCAGTTGATCTTAGATTTCACCCAAATTTTTAGTATTTAGACAAGTTCACACCCTAAAAATAGTAGCATAGGTGTATTATTATCCAAAATAGGATAGTATCATCTAGATTTACTTATAAATAGTCATTTTAGACTGTCATAGATTATCATAGTTACTATAATGTTGTCACAGTTTATACAATTCACAATGGATAGGGGAATGTGCATAGCATGTGTTCACATTTGGCATAGTTTAACTCAGTTTTATGCAAACTATGATGATGGGGGCATGGGCACAACACTTGTATATATAACTACAAAATTATTACTTAGAATTTAGATTTATTACTCAGACTGTATGAGTTAGTATGATTAATTACTAGATTAGGGGCACGTGTGTGGCATATGGTCTCATCTCATAGTTTTTGCACCATACTCTATTTGATCTCATCTCTCAGTTTTTGCATAGTCATAATTTTCATGTCATTCTCCTAACATTATTGAGAAAGTGTGTTTCACCTTCAATAAGAAGGAAGATATGTTAACATATTACTTATGTTTCAACATATCAATGGAAAAATTTATCAAATCTTCATTATGTTGAGAATTCTCTACATTAATAATATATTGGATTTTTTTTTATTTTAATAAGATAGAATCTTCTCTTCCTTATACATTGATTATTTTGTATAGTCATTACCATCCATAACTCACTAGCAATCGGGTTAGAATTTATGAAGCTCTTGTGCCTCATCTAAAATTTGGGAAAAAATACTTTTCTTTAAAGATCATAGATAGATTGGAGGTTGAATAGATTCCCTTTCTTAATATGATCATCACCTCAACTTCATTTTAAGCTTAACGTCTTGAAAAACATCTTTATTTTGTATCTTCTCCTTTGATACATCTCTCATTTTCACATTTAGGGTTTGTTAATGTATTGGAATTTATGAAGCTCTTGTGCCTCATATAAAATTTGAGACAGAATACTTTTATTTAAAGATCATAGATAGATTGGAGATTTGAATAGATTCCATTTCTTAATACAATCAACGCCTCAACTTTAGTTTAAACTTAAAATTATTGAAAAACATCTTCATTTTGTATCTTCTCCTTTGGTACATCTCTCATTTTCACATTTAGGATTTTTTAATGTATTGGAATTTATGAAGCTCTTGTGCCTCATATATAATTTGAGATAAATACTTTTATTTAAATATCATAGATAGATTGGAGGTTTGAATAGATTCCATTTCTTAATATAATCAATGCCTCAACTTTATTTTAATCTTAAAATTATTGAAAAACATCTTCATTTTGTATCTTCTCCTTTAATACATCTCTCATTTTCACATTTAGGGTTTGTTAATGTAAATTGATGGATTGTGTGGGTTTTGAAGAAATATGTGCCCATGTTTATTGTAAGGGTTGTAGTTCAAGTTGTGAGAATAACAATTTGTTAGACCATCCATTGTAAAAAAAACACTCTAGATATTCGACGCAAATAGTCAAATGGATGGGGCCAAGATCATTTACTCAATGACTTTGATGGATTGGATAGCCCTAATCATAGCTACTTGGCCAAAAGAAGACTCCAATTTATATATATGCTTACTCAAAAATTATAATCAACTATATATAATCTAAAACATATATATATATATATATATATATATATATATATATATATCGTAAAGGACCAATTATCATTATCTAACTATTGTTATAATCAATAATCACCTTTATGAATATTGATTTTCTCTATAAAAGTTTTATACTTCAACTTAATACACATACATTTTAGCATGGACCATCTAATGTTACCACAAAATCAATAATAACAATAATTAATCTTTGAAAATATTTTAAAAAAATTATATTTATATATATATATATATATATATAAGTTCCATTATTTTTAAAAGTGAGATCCACTCTCAAAATTCCTATATCTATTCAAAATATTAAAAAATTGATTATAAGAAACCTTTATAATCAAACATCAAATAATTTTTTTATAAACTTATGGAATTCAATATTATATAATAAAAAATGATTAAATTAGTATATTATAACATAGTTATTATTAGATGAATACAATGCAAGTGCTCTACTCTGGGGAAAATTCTTGAAAACTGGTTTTTCCCACCTTGTAGGGCCCTCTGAGTGCGATCTGAGTGCTTACGGATCCAATGGAGGCTAATGCCTATGATAGTGCCTTTCAGGACCTAAATCTAATAGAGGATGTTCCCTCCGATGGATGGAAGAAAGTGTTAACCAAGGAAAAGACGTGTTCTACTAAAAGCATGTCAAGCCTTCCTGTCAAAAATGACTCCACTGAGGGTACGGCCCTGACTATCTTGAATGATCTAGTTGAGGAAATTATGGCAACCATGGACCTTGCGCTGGTAGGTAAGTTTTTCTCCTTCTGTCCTAATATTGAGATGGTTAGGAAATGGGTAATGTCTCGGTGGAGAATTAAAGGTAGTGTCTCGATCACCGTTATGGCAAGAGGCTTATTCTTATTTAGATTTATGAATAGGGAGGATATGATAGCTATTCTTGTTGAAGGACCATGGCTGTATGGTCCACAATCGCTTGCCTTGTGCTCTTGGAAACTGGGGTTTGACCCCAACTCAGACCTCAGCAAGTTTGCTCCTGCTTGGGTAAGATTGCCAGGGTTCCCATTGGAATTTTGGGATGAAAAAATATTTATGGCTATTGGCAACTCTATCGGCCAATACGTCACTATAGATCATACCACCATAATGCAATCGAAATGTGTGTATGCTCAGTTGTGTGTCAATGTAGAGATTAATCAGACCCTTCCCACGTATATAGAGTTAAACTCTAAATATGGGATTTGGACTCAGTCAATCATATATGAAAATGCTACCACTTTGTGTCAAATATGCAAAAAAAAAGACATATAATGACCCAATGTAAGGTGAAGCAAATGGGAAGGAAATATGATTCCTCGGTTGAAGGTGAGGATCAGTCTCACAAATCTAGAAACTCTAGTAGTCAGGGAATGGGGGTAATGCAAAAAATGTTGATAATACTGAAAAGGTTATGGAAAAGGCTAGTCAGGAGGAGGTCTCTAGTAATGGGGAAAAAGTTGTCCTATAAGAGAATAACAAGAAGGTCTTGGACAGTGATAGTCAGAAGGTTATAATAGACACAAATAACTCTTTGGATTAATAGACCAATATGTCTGAGGAAAGAGAAATACGTGCCCAATCAATAGATGGGGATGATGTAGAAGGCAAAGTTTCAAGAGATGATCAATTAGAACTAACTCCAAAAATAGTAGATATTGAGAGAGAAACAACCTTACATTCAAACACAGATACTTCCCATGCTCTACAAGTAGATGACCAATCAGGCAATTATTCAGTGATAGGTGAAATAGGACAAAATGGCAGTAACAATGAATAAGAAGAATGGGTTACCCCAAAGAAAAAGAACCGCAAAGGTAAAAAAATTGTAGATGTTGGCACTGACCCCAAACAAGGGAGACCAACCCTAATAGAAACAAGATAATGAGAGATTGCTAGGGAGATTGCCAGTGGTAAATAGAAAACACTAGAGACCCATTCCCTCAAATCCTCTAAATGAGAATTTTATCTTAGAACCTAAGGGGCTTTAACAACCCCTTCAAATAGTTTGAGGTTAAAAACTATATTCTAGATAATAAATTAGATATTTTATTATGCCAAGAGGTCAAGATGAATGAGGAGAGTTTTAAAGAAAATAGTTGACTACATATGGCCTAAGGCTGCCTTTTGCATTAGTCCAGCTGAAGGGGCTTCAGATGGGATTGTAACTATGTGGAACAGTGCTAAAATTTAGGGATCTCTTATTGCTTATAATAAACATTTTTTTATTATTAACTTCTCTTCATCCTCTTTGAACTGGTCATTGATCAATGTCTATGTCTCAAATAACAGAGCATTGAGGCAAAATTTATGGACCAATTTCAGTAGCTTTAGGACTAACACCCCGCACACTAGATGGGTGTTGGCTAGAGACTTTAACACTCTGTTATACCCTTCTAAAAAATAGGGTGGGATTATTGATTACTCTAACAGCATGTTTGACTTTGCTAAATTTATAAATGAATGGGGATTGTTGAATGTTGAATTGCAAAATCAAAATTTCACTTGGTCTAACAGAAAAAGAGGAGACCAAATGATCCAAGTTAAGTTAGACATATTTCTTATTTCTAGTAACTAGAATGATTATCATAATATGCACTTGCAAGCTTTTCCTAGAACCATGTCTGATCATTGCCCTATCTTCCTCAGTTAGAAAGATCAGGGACAACGTGGTCTTTTTGCCCTTTTGTTTTGAAGCTATGTGGATTAAACATAAAGAATTCAAATAATTGGTGGCCCAATGGTGGCAAATTCCTATCCAGGGCACTCTTATGTTCAGATTAGTCAAAAAACTTTAGCATATCAAATAGGAAGTTCATGGATGGAATAGATATAGCTTTGGTCAGGTATTTCATCAGAAGAAAAACATAGCTAGAAAACTTACAGATATCTAGTAGGGGATTGCTCAAGGAGATGATTCAAAAGACACTTCTAAAGAAGAGAATGTTCTTATTTCTAACTGGTAGAATCTTATGGACAGAGAAGATATTTTTTGGAAACAAAAATCTAGAGTTCAATGGCTCAAAGAGAGGGACAAGAACACGGCCTTCTTTCATGTCTCAGCCATGAAACACAAGAAGGCTAACTCCATAACGAAGCTATGTTTAAATAATGGCAACATTATAACTGAAGATAATGAGATAGGGGAACAAGCCAGGATATTCTTTCAAAATTTGTTGACTGAACAAACTAATGATGATGGGAATGATAGAACTATGAATCAATTCATTGATAAAATCCCCTATTTGATAACTAAGGAAGACAACGTGGAGATGTTAAGGCCTATATCTGAGGAGGAAGTCCATGTTATTTTATTCTTTATGAGTTCTTTCAAAGCCTCAGGTCCTGATGACTTTCCTCCTATATTCTTTCAAGAATATTGGGATATAGTGGGAATGGATCTTACTGCTGTTGTCCATGACTTCTTTAGATCAGGTAAACTTTTAAAACAAGTTAATAATACTTTTACAGTACTTGTTCCTAAAAGGTCACAGCCCACACACCTTTCAGAATTCAGACCTATTAGTCTGTGTAACACTGTTTATAAGCTTTGCACTAAAGTGTTGGTTATGAGAATCCAACCTTTTTTAGACAAAATTATTTCCCCTGCTCAAAAAGGCTTTGTCCCAGGTTGGCAAATTCTTGATGTCATGATCTTCACTCATGAGACTATTCATTCTATGGATAAGAGTATAATCCCTGGTATGGCTCATAAGATAGATATTTCTAAAGCATATGATATGGTCTCATGGACTATTATGTTCCAAGTCATCAGGAAATTTAGGTTTAATGATAAAATGTCTCGCCTTGTATGGAATGTTGTTTCTTATAGTAAATTTTTGGTTCTGGTCAATGGGGTCCCTAGAGGTTTCTTCTCTTCTTCGAGATGAATTCGTCAGGGGGACCCTCTCTCCCCTTACTTGTTCATCATAATGGTGGAGGCACTGGCAAGATACATACAAGCTAATATAATCTTTAAACATTTAGTGGGCATCAAACCTGCTTCCTCCCTTCCCCCTATGGCAGTGCAGTAGTTTGTGGATGATACCATTTTTTTTTGCATCTCTTTGGTGATTAAATCTAGGAGATGGAATAATATTTTAAATAACAATGCCATAAAGTCTAGGCAAAGCATAAATCTCCGAAAAATCAATGTGTACTTCTTTAATACTCTTAATGACCTTAGAAAAAAAATCATTGACATCCTAGACTGTGCTGAAGCTGTCCTACTTGCTACCTATTTGGGCCTTCCCCTCATGGTCAAAGAGGTATCTCTAGGTTTTTGGAATGGAATATTGGAAAGAACTCAGGAGAAACTTTTTAGTTGGAAAGGGAAACTTCTCAATAGTGCAGGCAAACTGCATCTTCTTCAGGCCTCTCTACAAGGGATTCCTACCTACTTATTGTCTCTCTTTAAAATACTTGTATATTTTGCTGACAAATTGGAATAGATTCAAAGAAAATTCTTATGGACGGGACCGGAAGATAAACATAGAATGCCTTTGGTCAATTGGGAAAAAGTGTGTCTTCTAAAATCACATGGTGGCCTCAATATTAGATCCATCAGGAACATGAACAAATCCCTTCTCTCCAAAATCAACTGAAATCTGATTCATAAAAATAATGATTGGGGGGAAATAATGTATGCCAAACATATGCATAGTACTGATGGTTCCAACTTTCTTTAACAGGTAGGGTTACCCCAGGGATCTATGATATGGAATAAAATGTTAAAAATTAGAAGCCTTCTTAAGCAAGGAATTAGATGGAAATTGGAAAATGGCTGGCATATTAAATTCTAGAATGACATTTGGGTAAAAGATAAGGCTCTTATCACACAAGAAAACTATGGATAAATTGTTGACATTGCTACTCAATTTTTTGGAGATAAAGTCAGCAATTACATGGTAAATAACAATAGCATAAGGAGGTGGAAAAATCTATTGGATTATTGTGCTCAGCGGCATGAGCTCTTCCCTAGAGTTCTAGATATTCAGCAGTTGATTTAGGGGATCAAAATCCCTCTCTTCTCATGAGAAGATGAACGGTACTGGTGGCCAGATAAGAATGGATGGTTCTCTATCAAGTCTGCTTATCATTTGTTGATTCTTGAGGCTCAAAATAAGGAGATATGGAAAAAAAATTGGAACTATAAACTTATACCAAAAATCAACATGTTTTAGTGGGCTACTGCACATAGCAAAATTTTAACCCAAGACAACCTTCAGAAGAGAGGGTTTACCCTAGTCAACAGATGATATTTATGTTGTTCAAAAGAGGAAATAGCTTTTCACCTTTTCATACACTGTGATTTTGCTCAGGAACTTTGAGGCATAATATTAAATAATTTTGGTATTGACTGGGTCTGTAACTCTAACCTTAAGGAAGTCATTATCAACTGGAATCCTACCTTTTCTCATCCTTGGCTCATGGAATTATGGAATCAAACTCTACCCTATTTGAGTTGGATTTTATGAAAAGAGCGCAACCACAGAATTTTTAGGGATACTGTTAGAAATGCCTCTTAGGTGTTTCATTCTTTTGTTAAGACTCTTTTGGAAAGTGTCACCATTGCTCATATTAGTACTGCACAGAAACCTCTAACTCAAAAAGAAGAACAAATTGCAGCTAAATGGAAGCTACTAAATCATATTCTTGCTCATAATAATTCCAAAATTCTACAAAGACTTAATACTAGATGGAATCCCCCAAAGCCTAACTGGATGAAACTTAACTTTGATGGGGCCTCCAAGTTTGATGGTAAAGCCAGTGGGAGAGGGATTATAAGAAATGACAAAGGGTGGATGATTGCTATCTATGCTGGTGGAATAGGCTACTAGAGTAATAACTATGTTGAAGCAACTGCTCTTCTATGGGGGATAAAGTTGGCTATATCCCTCGGTATAACAAATTTGAGTATCTAGTTGGACTCTAAAATGGTTATCAATGTAGTTAACAAAGCATCGAGTGTGGGCATTAAGTTAAAATATATCATTAAAAATATTCAATTTTTTCTACAGAAGCTTACCAGAGTTGATATTTCACATATTTGTAGAGAGGGAAATAGTGTAGCTGATGCCCGTGCCAATCTCGACCAACAATTTTTAAATTGGCAATGTTGGCACCAAATAGATCATATCCCTTTAAATATTAGGAATATCATCCAAAAGGAAATGACGTGTTAAGGATGAGTCAAACATATTGGAAGGATAGCTCTATTAGTCAGTCCCTTTAGAGGGTGTCGACATGGATCTCAGAGTTCGGAGCCTATTGTACTCTTTTGATAATCATTTCTGAATTATTATACCAATTTGTTAAGGTGAGTGGATTGCTTCATCATTATGGAGATCATCAAAAAATTATGTTTAAGCATGGGAGGAGTAAGTGTCATCTCTACATGATGCTTTGAATTATATGCTATCATATTATCATTATGCATATTTGAGAGCAAGGGCTTGAAGCTACTTCAATTATGAAGATAAAAATTGGGAATTTTCCTAGTCTACTCTATAAGTCTAAAATGGGGGGTGATATAATTCAAATGGAACCAATTTCTTGCTATGAGTTCAAGGACAAGCCACTGGTCTGGCACTACTACAAAGAGGGTGGGATTAGTCCCTACCTAGAGAGGCTCAATGGATTTGATGAAAACCTGTCTGAACAATTCATGAGGTCTTGGCTAAATTGGCGAGTCACTGTTGGAGGAATTAGCTTTGAGATTTTAGAAAAGGTGATAGTTATGGCTACAAGCATGTCTACATAGGGGATGAAGCTTCAATGGAAAACAAAAATCACAGACCTTTCCAGCCAGAAGTTGTTTCTTGGAGAAGGTGAAGAACTTGCTCCTTACTAAGGAGGATTTAATCAAGCCAAATTGCCCGAGCCATGGGATGGTGTGTGCTTCATCCTCATGAAGTATTTCACGCTAGAGGGACATTTCACCAAGTTCTATAATCATCATCTTCCCCTTTTAAATTATTTTAAGCATAATACTCTCATCAGCTTTCCCTTTTATCTGCTCTCTTCCCTAGAGCATTCTGTCCTTAGGGTGAGAGCAAAATTGGTAAAAAAACCTTATATGAATCCTATCCACCTTCATCAAGGCCTCATTTTTTATCTGTATAATTTCCACCATGCCCTCAAGCCGTCCAAGACTATTAGAATTGATAGTGGGGAAATTTCTTCTAACCCTTTTACTGGTAATGTTGTCTAAGATTCCTATCCTTCCCTTGTCTCTACTAAAACTAGAGAAGTTTCATTTTCTACTCCTGAGGAGACTCCCTTAGACACCCCTAGCTCCTTTGTGAGTACGAAGGGCAAGAAGAGGAATTTTTATGCTAGTGAAGATGGTATTGGGGGGACCACTATGGGAACCCCTAAAAATCCTTGTAGGACCCTTGGGGGTCAAGGTAGTAAATCCCATCGGTCCACTAAGGTTAGTAAGGAGGGCCTCTCTTTAAGAGTTCGACGATCAAGGTGGATTGCTGGCAAACCTACTCCCAAGACTAGGCTTATTGACTACTCTGAGAGCACCTCGAAGGAAGCCACTCAGGATGAGGAGAACAAGGAATTAGAAGTTCAGGAAATATATGAGGATATTGAAGGTAACCAGGAGACAAGAGAATTTGAAGCTACTGCTAAGGATGTTGCTAAATTTGAAAAAAAATGTTGACAAAGAGGGAAAGATGTATGTGAAGGAAGCTGACGATAAAACTAAAACTAAGACTGGTTTGAAAGCTAAAATTGCTGCCCTAAAGGGTCACATGCAGAGACTGGAGTAGAACTTTACCACTGGGCTCTGGAATTCTATTCTCCTGAACATGTCTATGCTATAGGACTTGGGTACTACTGCTTCTATTTTTAATGCAGAGAACACTGAGAAATTGAATGACCTCATCAAATCTATGTTTATGTAAGGAGAGATATGGCTGCTCTAGCTCTTATTTTTTCCTAGATTCTCTGTCTCTCATTTTTTTCCTATTCTAGTTTTATTTTAGTTTTGTTGTGTCTGTTGGTTCACTGAACGTGTCGTTCTTGTTGTAAGGCATCATTTATGTTGATTGCCTTCATGGTTTTTATGCTTCTATAAGGGTTTGGCCCTTGGTTTGTCGTCTTATATAATCAAAAACATAGTTATTATTAATATATAATTATATCTACCAAAAATTATTTTTCATCTAAAATATTAAAAAATAAGTTAATAACTTTATACAATTAATTGGTTGCATAATTATTTTCTCCAAAATAATTTATATATTAACTATATTTTTTATCTCTTATTTTTTCTCATAATTAAATTTCTTCTCTTAACATATTCAAAGAAAAGTTTATACAAATATCTCTGAATACTCTCCCTGTTAATAATAACATTCTTAACTAGCTTGCCCTACAATAATAGATTATGATAAACTAGAATTGTTTTCAAAAACTTATTTTAATTGGGATATATTTGTTTGGTACTTTATAATTAAAATAGGTAAAAGTATCTCAACAACTAAAATAAAAAATTATTTTTATTTTTCATTATTTTTTAAATAAAATGTAATATATGGATATGAAGTGTTACTAAATATAATATATGGGTTCTCTTAGGCTTGGGTATGAGTTATGAAACGAGTGTATACATATTATCAAGTTATGATGGGTGGAATAATAGTTTTTCTCACATAAATTATTTGGCAATACACATAGAAAGTTATTGAATTTAATTATTTATCATATTTTAATAGAGTTCACATACTTCTCCATTTCTTAATTTGGTAGCCTGTTTAAAAAATCATATTTAGATAATAAACTAGGTCATACATAATAATTGTTTAACATACCATTTAAGTTTTGAAACAACCCCAATCTTTTTTTGAAGTTACATATTAGAGTACGCAATGAATGCATAATGGAACCAAACCTCAGTTGTTAAAGAAAGTGATACACACTTAGCTTACTCACATATGTGTAATCAAAAAGGTTAAACTTGGCATTCAATCTCATCATTGGGTCAAATAATCTCATGACATGTAAACCAATAGATCATTGTCCTAATTGGCAATCAGACATAATATCTAGCATGCTAAACTCACATAGCAACTAGCTATCAATTTGAGTATATACGGATTACACTAGGACTCATAAGCATATAGAAAAATACCATTTGCATGAAGATATTTTAATCAATTTAACAACATGCTTGATGCAACCTACGATAATGGTTGTATGTACAAATGGGGTTAACTCAACATTTAACTGATAAAGGTATAATGAAACCATTCATAGAATTGATATAAATGATTCTATATTGGCAAGTAGCCAATAAGCTACCATAATTAAAGGGGGGATCAAATAATCCAAAGTACATGGCATCTAAACATAAATATACCATAACATTGATAAACATTTCCAACCAATGGTTTAGGTAAGGAAGGCATATTAGTCATTCCAACTCACACATGTACTTTAGTGATTTTTGGTCATAAATGTAATCAAGAATTAATAAGCATAAATAACTCTTAAGACAACAACTCTCCTACAACCAAGGGGTTATTAAGGAAGTAATCCCAACCTCAACTAAGTATGCTCAACATGAATAGGTAATGTAATTCCCATAAGACAAGTACCAAGTACATGCATACATCAAATTTCTAATTACGTCCAAAAATAGCAAAGTTAGACATTTTTCATGAATGCTATTGTGATTTGTTCAAGCCTACAACAAGTTCCATCATGAACCATTTTATATAACTTATAAACACTGAGGTTATACATGAATTAAATGTACATACCATCTCGTACCAATAACAACGCCTTACTGAAAAAATTTTATCCAACAAAAGATAACAATATGCATACATACTCAATAGAATGATATCCATCATATATATTTAGTCACATTCATGCATATAAGAATCCTATCAAAGGAGGAGGCCTCACATAATATTACCATTTACTTCACATTATGGATGGTTTAAGATTTATTTCATCATCCATGAACTAGCAACTTGTTCCAATTGTAAAATGTACATACTCTCATAATACCACATATAAGTTGAACATCCAAGGAGTCTCTATGCTCCATTCACAATTGGAAATCACAAAGTATAATTCCATCTAATCAAGCTAACATAAGATTCATTCCAATGGATATAAAGGAAAATGAGCCAAAAGCATATATATAGATTCCATGGAATTATATAGATAACACTCAATAACTAGCATTCCATTTAAGATTATAGCTTGTAAATAATCCAAGACAACATACTCAAGCATGCTTAATTTACAAAAACAAGTGAACTATGGAAACACACCAATGATAATCATTACGCCCATTTAATTTATTAACAAGTCTGAAGGTTTCTCTCGAGTAAACATATGTGTATGCCTGAGTAACTCTACTCATAATATCCACCAACAATATTATCCACCTAAACAAGATTATATGACTAATTCAAGAAAGAAACATTGTAATGTTAAATTCCCAAGGTTACTCTTAGTAATAACATGAAGTTTGTATCAACTCTAATAAGATCATATGATTTAATGAGAGAGTAATGTTGCATTAGTTATATCCTTACAATACTTCAATAATAGGAAGGGAAACTAACTAAACATTCAATAATCTTAACATATGAAATGGATTACCTTTAGAAACATAACAATTTTAGCTTCTTATTATTAATCTTGCATTCCTTTATATCCATATTCCACTAACAACTAGGTTAGCATATCACATGACACTAACATGATTAACCAATATATAATTAAAATAACATATTAACCATGTCTATGAAATAATGGCATTAACATCTAAGTAAGGATGTATAATTACATAAATTAATTCAAAACACTTACTTCACATGTTCATAAAATCATCCAAGCATGGATCAACAAGTAACTAAACTGGGCAAACCCTCCCAATTAACCCTATGAGCATAACCATCGGTGGCCCTCACCACCCCAACCATGATGGTGGTTTTGGCAAATAGGGTTAAGGAAGAAATTCTGAGCAATTTGGATTCCAAACCAAAGGCCATCATAATGAAATAACATACACCAACAAAGGCGTGAACACCATCAAGGGTACACTCCACACAATCAAATATAAAAATCATAATGTATAACTCAATCATTATATGCCACCTATTCAAGATCAAACAATAAATTCAACCAAGTGTGATAAACAAAAATTCAGCCATACAACAATCCCAAGGCAACAATGAAGGACTCCAACAATCAATTGATACCATAATCAATTATAAATCATAACCAATTCAAAAAATTAAATAGGAACATAAAACACTTGGTTTAGACATTCACCTTAAATTTTTAATAATGCCAACAAGTTCCAAAAAGGCAACAAATTAACACAATAAGCATTCAAACAATAAAGTGATTTTTAAGCCAATGATCAATAAGGGGGATTCAAAAGATCATCATGAGGTCTCACAATCTCATATGATCTTTGAATATTAAAATTGAGTCAACATGGGTAGATGATACAACAACCTTTTAAATGGCTTAAATTAAAATTGAAACCCCTCATTAAAGATAATAAATTCAATAGGCCTTTTCCCATACTCTAAAGAACCAATAGTAAGAAAAAACATAGGAATTTACAAAAAGGCCATAATAAAACCGTACCATAAAATAGCACCCAGAATCTTCCATCAAACCACATATAACATTTTATGATGAAAATTGAACTCATACAAAGAACATGGATAACTAGTTTATGAAACCGGAAAGAATCAAACCATGTTTCATGCATATATATAACCACTGGTTCCATAATAAATAAAATATATAGAACTTTACTCTAAAAGCTAAAAACATAATCAGATATCCATAATTATGTCATTTAATATGTACACACAACCAACTCGAAGTAAACCTCCATCTAATTTTGATTTAAGGGAACATGTGAACAAGAATAAAATTCACCCATTTAATTTTTAGGAGACCCAAATCAATTTTAATTCTTTATCAAGGATTATAATGGCAATCCCAACCCATACAACTCATAAAAAACTCAGCTCTTGTTAAACATTTAAAACCTCAATTCTACTTTTGCATAATTTTGAGAACATATAGCCACCAAAAGATTTTCTCTTATTATTTAAAGACATGGGTTGATTTAAATTAAATCGAGGAGATATATTAGCAAAGGTAATCTATCTTAAAGATTTAAACAAAAACCCAAGTCACTTTCTTCCAAATTCAACTCATGGGTTGAGCCCTCATGATATCAGTCATTAAAATAGGGTAACAACCCATAGGGGTATACACAGGCCATAAGAAAGGAAAAATCATGCCCTCAATGAATCCCAAGTATATACAAGGTTTAAATAAGGATATAGGATGCATTATTCATATACAGAGGTTAATAAAAACACCTAAGGTGCATTTATATAGCTACATCATGGCACACACAGAATGAACCAAACTCGAATCATATAAATGATAATATGAAAAAACACTCAATATTGCCAGTCCATATTGTATGGTGTTGCAGGTGGGTTCCACGAACATAAAAATACTTAGCTAACTAAATGGAGTTACAAGTTGGAAATTTCTAGGTTTTTGCATAGACATAATAAAATGAAATACACAACCATTATTTAATAATGCATTCCTAGGTCAAAGTATAACCAAGTCGATGAGTGTGAAAAAACAATAGTTCAATTGATTCTTCTTTTTTCAAGGTAATAGGCAAGAGAGTATTATCATACTTATATTAATTTCAAAAACATCTTTATTCATTCCAGGAGAAATACCTAGCTTACAGCCAAAAAGGGCTTACCTGGCAGAAACATCTAAGTCCTCCCTTGCATGTTTTCTTTTCCTTACCCTTGCATTTCTTTTCATCTTTTCTATCTACTTTGTTTTCTTCCCCTACACTTCCTTCTTTGCCCCATGTCTATTCTCTTTCCTAAAATTTTATTTTCCTTTTCTCTACTACATTACCTTTTTCCTCGTCCAATATATGTCATTTTTTCTTTCTTTCACCCAACAGATCCCCTTCTCTCTACACGTTCTTCCTTCTCCCTCACACCTTACATTTCTCCCTACACTTCTTTCCACTCTCAAACACCACCTAACTTCATCCTTACTCCCTACCCCCTCACCATACTTTTTCCCCCTCCCACATTAAATGTGGATAGAGAAAGTCTCCCCAACCCATCAACTTACGTCCCCAAAGACACCCTCTCCAATGGTTATTAATGGCCTTTTTCAAACTCGATCCTAAAAGCTAATAAAACCATAAACATAAATAATAACAATTTGAATAATAAAATTAGGTATTATTTAAAATTATTATTAATGTATAAAGGTCATAATGACCCATTAATTAGGTTATCAACTATAAAAATAGTAAATAATTAATAATAATTAAAATAATAGAAATAGGTATTATTTCAAATGTTATGAAATGTTTAAATGCCACATGATCAATTAACTAGGTTGATAGTAATTATCAAGTCACCATGGTTAATAATTCATGAAGAAGTGGTGTCATGGGGAGGTAGGTCTAGGTAGGTCTCTTAGGGAGTTCGAGATAAATGAGGGTGAGTCGAGTGGAGCTAGGGTGGCAAAGAGTACACAGAGGAGAGAAAGAGGATGATAAGTTTGAGCAAATAGATACAATACCAATAACACACAGGGATCAAAAAAATATGATAGGGCATAAGGAACAAAAATTAATAAGGCACAATCAAATATTACTACATAAATGAATAATAAAATTGTATAAAATCACAACACAAATCAAGAATACTAGGTTACCTATCATAACTCATTCGACTACTCAGAACCACTCTGCTACCCCAAAATTTGATGCCAACATCTAGCCTAGCTCACAAGCAGCACATATAACCACTGAGTGTATCCATCAGCAGTATCTAATCTAAAAATTGATACAATGATAAAGTGGTAAAGAAATTCAATCTAATATCAATTACATCATGTAATTCATACATCACCGATGTAGAATTATAAGCATGATAAATACACCACTACAATTAAATATCATAGCATCAGAATCTAACAATATGATCCATCTAAATAAGGAAGTGCAAAAATAAATAATACATATGCTATATCAACATTCAACTAATCAAGTCAAGGTGTGCAAGGGTAGGGTCATAACATCCTTCCCCTCTTAGATAGGATTCATTCGAGTGACCATATCAACAATCAAAGACATCGTTGTCACTAAAAACTTAATCACTCTCTAGACAAGGATTTCATCTACTCAATCATCAGTGGATGAGATTTAACAAGGGTGGTTACCTTCGGTACTTACCAAAATCCTCCAAGTAATGCTAAGTCTCATGTGCACTTACACAACTAAATCATAAGACTAACTGGAAAACCATTAGCTCACATAACATTAAGCAAGAGGATGTAATACACCATCTAGGTAAGATACATTTGTTATTCCCAACATAAATTATAATCACAGGCATAGGAATAGTATTATCAAATCACATGTCATTTTATGACACTAGAAGAATAATAAGGAGCTTATCATAAGTCCTTACAACAATAAATGTTCACATACACATCTCAACTAGAGATACAATCCAAGTTTATGACACACAAGTCATTTAATAATAGCCAAAATAGATAATCACAATCTTGGAAAAAGGTCTAACAACTCTAAATCTATTCTTGTTTAGCACAAAAACCAGCGGTATACCACCACTTTATCATAGTTATAAAGAACTATTAAAATTCAGACACCCATCCTAGGCATTAATTTTCAAGCAAAACAACATTACCAACCATGGGAATGAATCTTCTCATCTTAATAAAGGCCAAAAAAAGCTTTTGTTGCCTTCCAAACACACCTCTTTCAGTTGAAAGGTTGTGAAGATAGGAAGATTTAACAAATTTTAAATATATAGATCGAAAAAAATTTAGAGAACGAAACACTAGCTAAACATCCCACTTATCCAGAGGAGAACATACTATAAAAATCTTCAACTTTTATGACAGCAGCTACAAATCATACAATCCCATTGACATTTTAAACATATATCCAAATCTGAAATAGTGTTCCCACCAACACACATTATACCTCAAGTATAATTTAACCAGCATTCATCATATAATGCTATCACATGACAGTAATCCATTTTGAACAGTTACTTCCAAATCAAACCAATACCATTCAGGGGATAGTGTAGCATCCCACACTATCTGCACTAAACAATAGGAAAAGCCAACCCAGGGCTTACATGATACATAAAGGTTTACTACATGCTCTCTAATAACATTGTGAGCTCACACGATGGTTACAGGAATCATAGTTCCACCATCATACTGCACTTACTTCATGGTAGTAAAAGATAAGAAAGAAAAAGACATGGATAGCCAAGAATACAAAATATGTCTGATCAGGACTTATAACGTTCATTCTAAACATAAAACTAGCATGCTTTTTAGTCATGCATAAATCAATATAGAAATATATATTCATAGCAAAATATATGTACATCAGGTATTGCAAGGAAATACCTTAATCATAGCATGTTTACATGCACTTTCCAACACATATATGCATTTCAGTAAGTGCCTCCTTACTGATTTGCATGCACATCCATAACGCAGGACCAGTTAGTGCTCCACATGGCTTACACAATAAAATTACACATAGGTTGCTTAACAACAACCTATAAGAGGCATCTAAAGGAAAACTAAATCATAAGGCAACTATTATGCGAGAGGGTCCCATGGCCAATACATGGCTCATGTGGTGCACACCCTAAATGAATCAAGTAGTTGCCTCGTGTAAAGGGGTGGAGTGTATTTTGAGCCTACAATAGACTCCACTCCCTATCCAATACCAGGTCTAAACCATTACAAAAATAGTGTCTTGTTACCCTCAACCTCAGACTTGCATCAATGTTCATTACTAAAACAGTGATACAAGATTATAAAATACAATAAAGCATTATACCTTGGCAACTTAACAAGAAATTTTGCTTCCAAAACAAAAATTATACTACACAAGTGCTTCAAATTCATAATTATAGTTTAATAACATAAAATCACACATAAATATAACATAACTAGAACACCAAGACAATTAGTTGGATAGTAAAATAAGTTCACACATTTCATGTGGTTAAGCACTTGCACACCTCACAAGATTTATACAATAAACACATAACAATGTACATGAATGAAGAGGATTCACAAAATGAGTACACATTCAGGTATAAGTAACTATGCCAAAGTATTTTCCACATCACAATACTCAAACACATATATTTTTTAAGCATAAGGATCCATGAATCTACATCGGTCCACCCAATGTGTAGATGCCATACAAAAGACATCAAATACCCTTCAATGGTATCACATAATTAATCCTCAAATCTCTTAACTCACTCATGTAAGTCAATCAAACTCACCCCATCAATACCTCCAGGCTTAAGCCACACCCTTGGTCCTCCCAAGATATCATACCTCATCCTCATTAGATGGCTTGCTCATGCAAGCAATTAATGGAAATCTAAGCATTATCATAGAATTATAACAATAAGCTTATTGCAATTCAACTGATTGAATAAATCTAACATGTCAAAGCTCAAATAGAGATACTTGTTTTAATGCAACATCAATTTTTGAAAGATGAGCTTAGCCAAGGCTCAAGGAGAGTACAATATCACTACTGTGAGAATCACAAATTCCTAAAATTAGCAAGTTCAAGCAGAACTTGTAATAAACATCCTCATAAATGTAAGACATATCCAATGTCTCATTAGATATCTTCATAGGTGTCAAGATGAAGACAAACTTGAATAGGCATCCCCATGGGTGTATAACCTAGCTAGGATTAATCAACATATACATGAAATCAATCATATCCATGAATAAAACATACGTCATAGATGTAAAATCAATTCATGATCTCAATAAAAATGTCAAACTAGTTAACTTCAGCCCTTTTGAAGTTACAAAGGCACTTTATTCATTAAATTAACTCAAAATAGGCTAACATGATCATGCTCAACTTAGATACAATGCATAAGTCTTCAACATTGCATAAGCTTACATATATATAGGATGCATACCAACTACAATCCACCAACCAAACAACATGTTAGAAAGTGAAACCTCCTCAGTTTACTTAAAATTCCAATACATTGGATGAGTTAATGCCTCTCAAGCATTATCACTATAATAAAAATTATTGTATTGCTATCCCCAGTCATGTATAGTGACACCTAGGTCAAGCCATAACCTATGGTTGTTCACCATAACTATCATCACAATGAGACTATGAGAAACTTCTGCATAACAAACTTGTTATAAACAAAAAAGGAAGTAGGATAGTCTTGTTATCCACAAGCAACTCACTCCATGGAGACATTTACAATCCACTAAAACCATCCATAGAACAACCACTGGCTAGCACATCCATGCAAGTTCATAGGTTACCAACATCTCAAGGTAATTCTTCTCACGAGCAGAGATGTCAAGCTTTGTTGACTTGCCCATGAAATTCAATCCTTTTCTTACCCTATTATGCCCTCCAAGTTTAGGTTAAACCTTTGATCTTCCTTAGGTCATAATGTTCTAAGTATCTAAGGAAGGCTCACCCATACAAGCCAACCATATATACCTGGACATCATTCCCCATGATTCTAATAGTAAGTCTATATCACCTAACTTCCATTGACTTGCCTACACAAGTCAATGTTTGACAAGTGAGACTTGCCCTAAAGTAACTGAATTTGGGAAGGGTCAACCCCAACCAAGGCTAGGAGATGATAACAACTGACATAGGAGAAAATCTTGATTCCTTGGAATCATATCTTTTGATGGATGCATGGTACATTACAGTAGTAAGTAAAATAACACAACACCCTAACCTTCAGCTTGAAAGGCTAAGTGTCTTATTAATTACTTCATAATTCCACCTAATTGGGATAATTTCTTAGTTACCATGTAGTAACTCTACCAATCCCAGAGTTCCCTAAAGTAGAAACACTACTCTAATACCAGATGAAATAGCCCTAATTTTTTTTTGATATTGCATATTAGAGTATGCAATGAATGCATAATGGACCCAAACCTTGCTTGTTGAATCAAGTGATACACACTTAGCATACTCAAGTATGCATAATAAAAAAGGTTAAACTTGGCATTAAATGCCATCATTAGATCAAACAAGCCCATGATATGGAAACCAATAGAACATTATCTTAATTGACAATCAGGCATAATATCTAGCATGTTAAACTCACATAGCAACTAGTTATTAGTTTGAGTACATACGGATTAAGATAGGACTCATAAGCATACAACAAAATAGCATTTTCATGAACATATTTCAATCAATTTAACAACATGATTGACATGACCTAAGATAATGGTCGGATGTACAAATGGGGTTGACTCAACATTTAACGAATAAAGACATAATGGTAACCATTCATGAAATTGATATAAATGATTCCATATTGGCAAATAGCCAATACGCTACCATAAATAAAGTGGGGATCAAATCATCCAAAGTACAGGGTAACTAAACATAAAGATACCATAACATTGATAAATTTTATCAACCAACAATTTAGGTAAGGAAAGCATATTAGCCATTCCAACTCACACATGTACTTCAGTGATTTTTGGTCATAAATGTAATCAATAATTAATAAACATAAATAACTCTTAAGATAACAACTCTCCTACAACCAAGGGGTTGGTATATAAGTAATCCCAACCTCAAAGAAGTATTCTCAACATGATTAGGTAATGTAAGTCCCATAAGACAAAGTACCAAGTATACATGCATACATCGTATTTCTAATTACGTTAAAAATAGGAGAGTATGATGTTTTTCATGAATGCCATTTTGATTTATTCAATCCTAAAACAATTTCCATCATGAACCATTTTATAGAACTCATAAACATTGAGGTTATACATAAATTTATTGCACATACCATCTCATGCCAATAACAATGCATTATTGAGAAAATTTCAACCAACAAAAGATAACAATATGCATACATACTCAATAGAATGATATCCAACATATACATTTAATCACATCCATGCATATAAGTATCCTATCAAAGGAGGAAGCCTCACATAATATTAATATTTACTTCACATTGTGGATGGTTTAATATTTCTTTTGTCATCCATGTAATAGCAACTTTTTCCAATAGTAAAATGTATATACTCTCATAATACCACATATAAGTTGAGCATCCAAGGAGTCTCTATGCTCCATACAAAATTGGAAATCACTAAGTATAATTCCATCTACTCAAGATAACATAGGATTCATTCTGATGTATATAAAGGAAAATGACCCAAAAGCTTTTATATATATATATATATCCCACAGAAATAAATAGATAACACTCAACAACTATCATTCCATTTAAGATTCTAGCTTGCAAATAATCCAAGACAACATACTCAAGCATGCTCAATTTACCAAAACAAGTGAATTATGGAAACACACCAATGATAATCATTATGCCCATCTACTTTATTAACAAGTCTGAAGGTTTTTATCTCAAGTAAACATATGTGTAAAACTCAACAACTATCATTCCATTTAAGATTCTAGCTTGCAAATAATCCAAGACAACATACTCAAGCATGCTCAATTTACCAAAACAAGTGAACTATGGAAACACACCAATGATAATCATTATGCCCATCTACTTTATTAACAAGTCTAAAGGTTTCTATCTCAAGTAAACATATGTGTATGCCTAAGTAACTCTACTCGTAATATCCACCAACAATCTTATCCACCTAAACAACATTATATGACTAATTCAAGAAAGCAACATTGTAATGGTAAAGTCCCAAGGCTACTCTTAATTATTAATAGCATGAAGTTTGCATCAACTCTAATAAGATCATATGATTTAATCAAAGAGTAATGTTGTGTTAGTTATATCCGCATAATTGATCAATAATAGGAAGCGAAACTAACTAAACATTTAATAAATCTTAACATATGAAATGGATTACCTTTAGAAATGTAATAATTTTAGCCTCTTATTATTAAGCTTGCATTCCTTTATTTCCATGTTCCACTAACAACCAGGTTATCATATCATATGACACTAACATGATTAACCAATATAGAATTAAAATAACATATTAAAAATGTCTATGAAACAAATGACATTAACATCTAAGTAAAGATGCACAATTACATAAATTATTCAAAAGCACCTACTTCACATATTCGTAAGATCATCCAAGCATGGAATAACAAGCAAATGAATTGGAAAAACCCTCCCAACCAACCCTATGAGCCAACCATTGGTGGCCCTCACCACCCCATCCATCAGCTAGATGGTGGTTTTGGCAAACAGGGTCAAGGAGAAATTATGAGTAAGTTGGATTCCAAACCAAAGGACATCACAACAAAATAGCATACACCAACAAAGGCATTAACACCATCAAGTATACACTCCATGCAATCAAAGATAAAAATCATAACATATAACTCAACCGTAATATGCCACCTAGTCAAGATCCAATAATAAATCCAACCAAGTGTGATAAATGGCAACTCAGCCATACAACAATCCCAAGGCAACAATAGTGGACTCCAACAATCAATTAAGACCATAATCAAGTATAAATCATAATCAATTCAAAAAAAAATAGGTAACATAAAACACTCAGTTCACACTTTCACCTTAAATTTTCTATAATTCCAACAAGTTCAAAAAAGGCAACAAATTAACACAAACAGGCATTCAAACAATAAAGCAATTTGTAAGCTAATGACAAATAAGGGGGATTCAAAAGATCATCATGAGGTCTCATGACCTCATATGATATTTGAATATTAAAATTGGATCAACATGGGTAGACAGTACATCAACCTTTTAAATGGATTAAATTAAAATCAAAACCCCTTATTAAAGACACTAAATTCAACAGGGCTTCGCCTATACTCTAAAGAACTAATAGTAAGCAAAAATGTAGAAATTTACAAAAAGACCACAATAAAATTGTACCATAAAATAGCACCTAGACTCTTCCATCACAACCACAACTCATACAAGGAGCATGAATAACCAGTTTATGAAATAGGGAAGATCAAACCATGTTTATACATATGTATATATACATATGTATATATATATATATATGTATGTATGTATATATATGTATGTATGTATATATATATATATATATATATATATATGTATATATATATATATATATATATATATATGTATATATATATATATGTATATATATATATATGTATATATATATATGTATATATATATATATATATATATCCACTAGTTCCATATTAAATAAAATATATGTAAATTTACTCCAAAATCCAAAAACATAATTGGATATCCATAACATGTCATTTAATATGTACACACAACCAACTTCAAGGAAACCTCTAGCGAATTTCAATTTAGTGAACATGAATAAAATTCACCCATCTAATTTTCGAGAGACCTAAATCAGCTTTAATTAAGTATCAATTATTATAATGAAAATTCAAACCCATACAACTCATAACAAACTCAGCTCTTGTTAAACATTTAAAACCCCAATTCTACTTTTCTATAATTATGAGAACGTACAGCCACCAAAAGATTTGCTCTTATTATTTAAAGACATGGGTTGATTTAAATTATATCAAGGAGATATATTAGCAAAGGTAATATGTCTTAAGGATTTAAACAAAAACTCAAGTTGTTTTCTTCTAAAATCAGCTCATGGATCGAGCCTTCATGATAGTAGTCATTAAAATAGGGCAAGGACCCACAGGGGTATACATAGGGTACAAGAAAGGAAAAAGCAAGCCCTTAATGAATCCCAAGTATATACAAGGTTTAAATAAGGAACCAAGATGCATTATTCATATGCATAGGTTAATAAAAATGCCTAAGGTTCATTTATACAGCCACATTGTGGCACACATAGAATGAACCAAACTTGAATCATATAAATGATAATATGAAAAAACACTCAATATTGCCAGTCCACATTGTACGGTGTTGCACGGGGGTTCCACAAACACAAAATTACTCAGATAACTAAATGGAGTTATAGGTTGGAAATTGTTAGGTATTTTCATAGACATAATAAAATCAAATACACAACCATTATTTAATAATGCATTCCCAAGTCAAAGTATAACCAACTTGATGAGTGTGAAAAACCAGCAGTTTAAATGATTCTTCTTTTTAGCAGTTTAAATGATTCTTCTTTTTACAAGGTAATAGGCAAGAGAGTATTATCAAACTTATATTAATTTCAAAAAACTCTTTATTCATTCTAGGAGAAATACCTAGCTTACAACCGGAAAGGTCTTACCTAGTAGAAACACCCACGTCCTCCCTTGCATTTTTTCTTTTCCTCAACCCTGTGTTTCCTTTCATCTTTTCTATCTACTATGTTTCCTTCCCTTATGCATCCTTCCTTGACCCACACCTATTCTTTTCCCTAAATTTTTCATTTCCTTTTCTCTACTGTGTTACCTCTTTCCTCCTCCCATATGCATCCTTTCTTCTTTCCTTCACCCAATGCATCCCCTTCTCTCTACGTGTTGTTCCTTCTTTCTACATGTTATTCCTTCTCTCTATGTGTTCTTCCCTCTCCCTCATGCCTTAGATTTCTCCCTATGCCTCCTTCTACTCTCAACCACCACTTGACTTCCTCCTTACTCCTTACCCCCTTGACATACTCTCTCCCCCTCCCACATTTAATGTGGAGAGAGAAAGTCTCCCCAACCTGTCGTCTTATTTCCCCCAAGACACCCCCACCAGTGATCATTAATGGCCTTTTTCAAATTCGATCCCAAAAGCCAATTAAACCATAAACATAAATAATAGCAATTTAAATAATAAACTTAGCTATTATTTAAAATGTTTATTAATGTTTAAAGGTCACATCAACCCATTAATCAGGTTATCAACTATAAAAATAGTAAATAATTAATAAAAATTAATATAATAGAAATAGGTACTATTTCAAAGGTTATCAAATATTTAAATGCCATAAGATCAATTAACCAACCCAATAGTAATTATCAAGTCACCATGATTAATAATTCATAAGGAAAGGGTGTCATGGGGAGGTAGGTCTAGGTAGGTTTCCTAGGGAGTTTGTGGTAAGTGAGGATGAGTCGAGTGGAGTTGGGGTGGTGAAAAGTATGCAAAGGAGAGAAAGATAATGATAAGTTTGAGCATATGGATGCAACACTAATAACATGTAAAGATCACAAAATATGATAGGACACAAGAAGGAAAAAGTAACAAGGCATAATCAAATATGACTACATAAATGCATAACATAACTGTATAAAAGTATGACATAAATTAAGAATGCTAGGTTACCTATCAGAACTCATCTGACTACTCAGAACCACTCCGTTACCCCAAAAGTCAATGCCAGAGTCTAGCCTAGCTCATGAGCAAACACTCATAACCATCAAGTGTATCCATCAGTAGTATTTAATTTAAAATTTGATAAAATGATAAAGTGGTAAAGAATTATAATCTAATATCAATTACATCATCTAATCCATACTTCACCAATGCATAATTATAAGCATGATGAATACACCATTGCAATCAAATATCATAGCATCAAAAATATAATAATAAGATCCAACTAAATAAGGAAGTGCATAAATCAATAATACATACACTATATCAATTTTCAACCAGTCAAGTCAAGGTGCATAAGGTCAGGGTGTAACATCCTCCCCCTCTTAGAGAGGAACCATCCTAATGACCATATCAACAACTGAGGACATGGTTGTCCCTAGGGACGTAATCACTCTATATACAATGATTTCATCTACTCAAGCATCAGTAAATGAGCTTTAACAAAGGTGGTTGCCCTCGATAATTACTAAAATCTGCCAAGTAAGGCTAAGTCTCACATAAGCTTACACAACTAAATCATAATACTAACTAGAAAACTATTAGCTCACATAATAGTAAGCAAGAGGATGTAATATACCATATAAATAAGATACATTTATTATTCCCAACATAAATCATAATCACAACCATAATAATAGTCTTATCAACTCACATGTCATTTTATGAAACTAGAAGAATAATAAGGAGTTTATCTTAAGTCCTTACAGCAATAAATTCTCAAATACACATCTCAACTCAAGATACAATCCAAGTTTATGATGCATAGGTCATTTGATAATAGACAAAATAAATAATCACAACATTGGAAAAAGTTCTAACAGCTCTAAATCTATTCTTATTTAACACAAAAACCAATGGTATACCACTCCTTTATCATAGTTATAAAGAAATATTGAAATTCAACCACCCATCTTAAGCGTGGCTTTCCAAGCAAAAGAACACTACCAAAGATGGGAATGAATCCTCCCATCTTAATAAAGGCCAATAAAGGCTTTTGTTTCCTTCCAAGCACATCTTTTTCAGTTGAAAGCTTGTGAAAGATAGGCAAATTTAACAAATTTTGATTATATAGATAAAAAAATTTCTAGATAACCAAACACTAGCTAAACATCCCACTTATCAAGAGGAGAGCATATCATAGAAATCTACAACTTTTATGATAGCAATTGCAAATCATACAATCCCATCGAGATTTTAAAAATATATCTAAACTTGAAATAGTGTTCCCACCAACACCAATTATGCCTCAAGCATAATTTAACTAGCATTCATCATAGGATGCTAACATAGGACAAAATTCATTTTGAATGGTTACTTTAAAACCAAACCAATACCATTCAAGGGATAGTGTAATGTCCCATACTATCTACACTGAATTATAAAAGAAGCCAACTCGAGCCTTACATGCTACCCAAAGGTTTATTGTATGCTCTTCAACAAATTTTTGAGCTCACATGATGGTTACAAGAATCACAATTCCACCATCATATTGCACTTACCTCATGGCAGCAAAGGATAAGATAGAAAAAGGCATGGGTACCCAAGAATACAAAATCTATCTAATCAAGACTTATAATGTTTTTTTCGAACATAAAACTAGCATGATTTGTAGTCTTACATAAATCAATATAGAAATATATACTCATACCAGAATATGTGTACATCGAGTATTACAAGGCAATACCTCAATCATAACATATTTAAATTCACATGCCAACACATACATGCATTTCAGCAAGTGTCTCTTTGCTTATTTGTATACACGCTCATAATGTAGGACTAGTCAGTGCTCCATAAGGATTACACAATAAAATTTCACACAGGTTGTTTAACAACAACCTCCAAGAGGTGGCTAATGGAACACTAAACCATAAGCTGACCTTATGTAAGAGAGTGTCGTGGCCAATACTTGGCTCATGTGGTGCACACCATGAATGAATCAGGTGACTTCCTCATGCAAAGGGGTGGAGTGGATTTTAAGCCTATGAGAGACTCCACTCCATAGCCCATACCTGAACTAAACCATTATACAAATAGTGTCTCCTTACCCTCAGCCTCACACTTGCATCAATGTTTATTGCTAGAATAGCAATGCAAAACTAAACACATATATTTGTGAAGCACAAAGGTCCATGAATCTAGATCAATCCACCCAATATGTAGATACCATGCAAAAGACATCAGATATCCATCAATGGTATCACATAATTAATCCCCAAATCTCTTAACTCACTCATGCAAGTCAATCACACTCACCCCATCAAGCCTTCCAGGCTTGAGCCACACCCTTGGTGTTCTTAGGATATCATACCTCAGCCTCATCAGATGGCTTGCTCATGCAAGCAATCAATGGACATCCAAGCATTATCATATAATTCCAACAAAAAATGTATCGTAATTCAATCGATTGACTAAATCTAACATGTCAAAGTTTGAATGGAGATGATTATTTTAATGCAACATTGATTTGGGAAATGTAAGTTTATCCAAAGCTCAAGGAGAGTACAATATCATTATTATAGGAATCACAAATTCCCAAAATCAGCAAGTTCAATCAGAACTTCCAATAAACATCCTCATGGATGCAAGACATATCCAATGTCTCATTAGACATCCTCATAGCTGTCAATATGAAGTAAAACTTGAATAAACATCTGTGTGGGTGTATAAACCATCCAAGATCAATCAACATACACATGAAATCAATCATGTCCATGAATAAAATATACAATATAGACGTAAAATCGATCCATAATCACAATAAACATGCCAAACTAGTTAACTTCAGCCCTTTTGGAGTTATGAAACCACCTACTTCATCAACTTAACTCAAAAGAGACCAACATGATCATGCTTAACTTAGTTATAATGCATAAGTCTTCAGCATCACATAAGCTTGCCTATACACAAGATGCATAATAACTACAATCCACCAACCAGGCAACACATTAAATAGCAAAACCTCATT